>JAPYZA010002694.1:0-27330 GCA_030522685.1 Eupelmus azureus | reverse complement strand
TTTTCCGTTTCTACCCAAACCAAAGTCCCACCCGCAGGCAATCGCCTTGATTACCACACCCGCAACTTCACTGAATCGTTGCATTTGCATTGCAGGAAAAACGGGACCTCATCACGGGTCTGAAGACGCGCACCAATGCAGGCCGGCCCAACTGGGACAAGGTCTTCAAGCAGCTGCAAGATCGAAAAAAAGGAAAGGTCACGGTGTTTTACTGCGGACCACCCCAGCTGGCTCGCATCCTTCGCTACAAGTGCGATCAGTTCGGATTCAACTTCCGCAAAGAGTCGTTCTAAGCTAGAGCAAATGCGAGTTTTGCGATTACCTTTTTTTACTTTTGTCGACTTTTTGGCGTTGCTGGTTTTTCTCTCATCGAGCTTGCGAGGCATTTTGTGATTTAATGATAGTGCGATGAGAAGAGACAAAGAGGTTGTAGGAACTGGTTTGCTATTTTAAATTTTTTTTTATTTTTGATTTTGATTAGAATTCCTGTTTTTATTTTAAGATTGTGACGTTCTGCTGGGTTTTTTAGTTTAGCAAACCATTTTAAGAAAAAGATGAATGCGTGCTTGGTAATTTTTTTTTTATGATTTTGAATTTCTCATAAGATTTGGGTGTATTATTTGAATTTAAAACAATTCCGTTATTCTGTAATGTTAGACATTACAAATATTTTAATTGTTAAAATATTTTGTTGTAGATTTATTTGTACAAGATGATTTAGTGCAAAATTGACTATTTTAAAATTTTATTTAAAAAACAAACCATTTATACGTTTTAAAATAAGAATTGTACTTTTTTATGAGTATTCAATATATTCCAGTTCTTGACTATTAAGAGCTACGAAGATTTTAGAATTGCAATTTTACTTTCGACGAAATACTCAAAAAATCAATGTATATCGTATGCATTGTATCTATAGACATAACAATTAATTTCAAACAATTTTATCATATTTTTTATTATTATTTTTTAACCAATTTACTACTATTTTATTTTTGATTCAATTATCAAAAATAAGATTTTTATCAGAATTATTAAAATCTAATTTATTATAATACTCATGTAGTGATATTGTTATTAACGATAATGCAGGATCGAAAATGCTGATAGAAGAGAAGAATATTGCATAAATTGAGATGTAAAGTCTACATTTTTATATCTATAATTTGTTTTATATAGTTATAACTTCTTTTGTTCGTCTTTGACATAAGTATTAACTATATTTTTCTAATATTTTTTTCAATATTATATATGAAAATATTTCTTTTGAATCTACTTAGAAGTATCCCATATGGTTTGATATTAACTATTTCCAATAAATAGTTCGATATAAACTGAATGGAGTTGTACTTTATAATAAATAATTGATAAGGAGTACTGATCTTAGAATATTAGATTACAAAAAGTAATTGAAAATAAACTTTTTGATAATTAATTAATGTTTAAAAAATAATAAAGATATAATGCATATTCTTCTGAATTAATATTACGTAATCATAGTTCTACGCTAAATTCATTTTTTAATATAATGCTCTTATACTTAATGAATTATCAATGTTTTTTATCATCTTGAATATTGTAAAATGTTAAGTTCCAATTTTTAAAATGTACGTATGTATATATTTTATATTTTATACCACTATTGACATTTTAGCCATTAATTATATTATTGTTGTTTAAGTATAATGTTTACATATAAATAGCTAAAATTTGCTAAAATGATAAAAAATGATTATATACTTTCTTTAGCTGTATTGTAAGTTTTTCGTTAATCAAGATTAAATTAGACGTTGTTTTAAGTTTTATTTTAAGCTACACTGTGAAATGCATTAAAATTTAAGCTTACTTTTGTTATTATTACTTATTAATTATCTCTATTTGTACAGATATTGAAATTATACTTGTAACCGAAAAGTACTTTTATAAATACATGTTTAAAAATAAAATGAAATCCATGTGTATTAGGAAATATAAAAATGAGGATTCATTTTTTTATTCTCAATTAACTCCCATAATTATTTAGAAAAGAATTTGTTATGTATATATATTCTTCTATTTACACAAAAAAGTTCACGAACTGTAAAATAGATTTGACTAAAATTTAAAGCGTAATCCCTGAGAATTTCTAAAAACTGATCTATGTAAGAATGCAGAAAATAAAAAATTATGTTTATGAAATATCCCAACTAACCAAACTTTTTCATTATATGAGAAACTCTCTAAATTATGGGGAAGATCAACAATTTCTCGTCGAAGCTAATGTTATGTAGGATTTTACGGCCGAGCCATCCTTCCTAAAGAGAGGATTTGTATGATGCGCTAGGATTTGTAAGATTTATGCGCGTTACTGCAAAGATACTTTTCAAGTTTTAAAACAATTTGGTTTGATGGTGATCGATCTCCGCCCACTTTATTTAAAATATTTCAAGTAAATGAAAGCTTTTTTATTTCCGTAATCGTTAGGTACTTATAGAAAACTCATTTTTTTACATTTTGATTTTTTACTAAAAACTAGTGATCGGAATACTAAAATAAATTTTTTTTTGAAAATACATATAAGAACTTTTATAAAGTCTTTAAAATAATCTTTAAAATAATGCGATTTAATCTGAATCCTTATCCCATTTACTTAAAAAGCGCAAATATGAATTTTTCAACAAATGGGTATTCAATAAATATAATATGGTATTTATTTCTGAATTCTAAAAAAAAAAAAAAATTCTTTGATACATAGTAATGCGGTTTAACGAAACTTGAAATTTTCGGGAAAAATCTGTGATGTAAAAGTGGCAATTATTATCATAAAAATCTAAATTCTATGTTTAAAAATTGCTACTTGTAATTTAATCCTTAATTCACGATCGAATATTGAATCAATGGAAAGTTACAAGATAAATCATATGTAAAAAATCAGAAATTTTTTCGAAAATTTCAAAACTAAATAATAGTTGCATAATATATTAATTTAACTATTATTAAAATACTATTATTTTTAGTAGATATTACTCTTACCATATTAATTTTTAATTAATTATTGAATTATTTTGTATAGCATTTTCAAAATTAGAGACGTCGCTTGAAGTTAAAAAATTTAACTTTTAAACAGAGTCGCGACGACGAGATCACCTGATTCAATCGCCGCCACATCAGAGCGTTGCATGAAATTGCGGCCTATATAAGTGTTATATGAAAAATGCGGAACAATTGTTGCTCAGTCACATAACCGTATTTCCAGGAAAAATTATAAGTACGACATAAGACATTTTTAATTTCAGCTTTAATTTTGCTATAACTTTCTAAACAATCCTCTATGGATCCATATTAGATGCCTAATGCCTATATGCCCTGTGATGTGGGCAATTGCAAGACAAACACAAAAACTTTTTTAATACAAAACGGATCCGTTAACGCGACTGTATAAAAGAAAATTTTGCGATCATTAAATCGCAAATAAATATTTTAGCAGTCAGCTAACAGAATAAATTGTCGATACAATGCTATGACTTCAACAGGTTCGTTGTTATTGCTATGCGTAATGTGACATTACATCAGAAATTTAACCATACGCTTTGGGTTTTTTGTCAAGTTTATGGTTTTGAAATCTAGACATCGCCTACATTACATCCACCCATTCGCGCAATACATACACGATGCAGCGTCGTTTTCACAATGCATATAGAGAAAAATGAAATCCAATCTAACCCTTACATGAACTTCAAGATCACCTTCATACATAGATCTTAAAGTTGATGGGTTATATTGAATTTCGTGTTTCTGGATTTCTACAAGAACATCATGCGCCCTTGGGTCTATATTTTACAGCGGAAAAAGAATACGCCTTATCTATATTCAGATATCGTGTAAAAAAATTTTGAAATATGAGGTCTCAAAACTTTTGAGATTTAAAAGCTAAATCATCGTTGAGTTATATAGTAGGTATCAAGAATTGAGCTTTATTAATTCAAAGATTGAATTTCGAGAGCTCAAAAGATATTAAAATGTCTAATCTCAAGGATTGAAGTCTCAGGTCTCAATGTTTGAGAAGCTAGAGCGATGTTTTGTTTTTCTGTGAAAAGGAATGAGGGAACCTCGGTCGGCTCTCTCTTACTCGCGCGCTTTCGCTTCTCAAACATTGAGACCTGAGATTCCAATTCTTGAGATTAGACGCCGTTTCAACGCCTTATTATGTCGCCAAAGGCAAAATTTTTATCCGGTGTGCCGTTTGTTTTGCGTCAAATAGATTAAAAATCAAGAGCCAGGGTGGATAAATTATTGGCAGGTCAATTTTATGAGGAATTTGGATGTCTTTACATTTTATTTTGCCGCACTGGTTTGCGCTGTATTAGTGTAACAGAAAAATTTCGCATTAAAAAAAATATAAGAATTTCGACAACACTTATGAAATCGTAACCACCTTTAAGGTTAGCCAAATACTGCGCTTTTACTCCCGAAGTCTCATTTATTATTTGCCCAGTTCGATAATGATAAATTAGTTACTTACCTAACAAGTTCTGCACCTAAGTCAAGATGGACGTCTACTATATGTGTATTAACAATAACACTGAAGAACTGGAAAGACAAATGACGTCGACGGCAAATCCTCACGAAGATATGTTAACTGCAGCGGAAGATTTCTGAATTCTGAAAGAAGTAATTTACCAAAAACATTTTTTACAGTGTGGGAAACTTCTAAAATATATCACTGTTGCCAATAGTTTTGCCAACTTTTTTTTAATTTTAATTGAAAAGTGTCCAATTAAACATCAAATACTTCAATTTACAAATGTTCTATATGTACAGGATACATACTTGTTTAATTGAATTTATATTACACTATTTTTTATGGGTAAGTAATTAAATATTCTCCTTTCTCTCTCTTAAAAAAGGTATCACAGGAAGTCTAAGTCTCTATAAACTGGACACTGATTGGTCGTTTAGAATGAGCGCGAGAATCAAGATTAGGCTATTATATAGGGCGCGCATAGCGCGCTAGATTTAACTAGTATTTAAAAAGAAATAAAATATGCTCTTATAGAAACACTAAACTTTTAATAATATCTGTGCATTTAAAAATAATTTATTATTTTACATCCCCAAAAGTTGATTACTATTTATTACATTCTTTATCATGCACTTTATCTTGGCAACAATAAAAATGTATGTACAAGAAAATTCACCCATATTTTATATTTTTATTAAAAACTACAAAATAAAAGCTTATTAAATAAAATTATGTGTTTATACACTGCAAAAAATATTTAATACATAAATGAAAATCTTATTTGAATGAACAAAATTTTAATTCAATTATTAAATTTTTATTGTGAAAACAACATTTTTTTCTCACTGTGTAATTTAATACTTATAATAGTGTGTTCAAATTGTGTGATTGTGTATTTTCTATATTCAACTTCACAATAAAGTCTTAATTTTTATTTTATTAAAATCTTTTTCTTTTTGAAATAAAAACTTTTCAGTTATTTACAATTCAATTAAATCATATATTTCATAAGATACAATTAATAAATATATATTATTATATATTACTTTATAAAACTCGCATTTTACAAAGAATTTATTACTAACAAATTTATATTAAGTATTTAAAATAATATTAATAAGATCTTTTATAATGACATTTATCATATTTCCATTAACTGGACTGCTTTATAAGAAATTTTAGCTGTAGGAACATTTATTTAAATAAAATAGTTTTGCTATATATATAGTTTATATAGTTACACTTTTAGATGTTAAAAATATTTTGGACCATAAAAATAAAAGCTTATGTTTTTTTAATAAATACATTATCTTTTTTCGTACATATCCAGATGTACTATAAATAAAATCTTTATAAATATTTTACACTTTATGTCATTGCTGAACTTTATATCAATTTTGTGTGGAATATAAAACTATAATGGCTTGATTAATTTGTTCATTAATTTTAAAATACTATTTTTGCATTAGAATATCGTTTAGTATATAATTTACTTAATTTATAAAATTTATATCACTGTAAAGTTATAACTAAACTGCACCATCAACTGAAACATTCAGATTGTTTCTTAATCAAAAGTCACTGCTCATCAACATCGAAGCTTGGTTTACATGAGTAACATTTAAGGTACATGGGGATTGTCGCCAAGGTTCTCCATCAATTTGCATAGCACATGATTTCTTCAATGTAATCTATAAAATTTAAATAAATTAGTAGAAATAGTAGCAAAATTTAGTATAAACTTTGTAAATTATTTATTTTACATACTTTAACAGTCTTTGCTTGCCCCAAACGAAGCGGTTGTGAAAGACCTACTTGTAATTGGGCCATTTGCAATGAAGAATATAAAGCTACAACTTCAAGTTTTTTATCACATATACTCTGCTGCCCTATTTCATTATCTAAAATAGAAAAAGAGATATTTTTTAACACTTATATAGAATAATTGATTATACATTGATAAATTAAGATAATTTTTTTACCTTCAAGATTCATATTCCATAAATCCACACCAGCTCCCCATGATGGAATGTTTAAAACAACAATACTTTCTATTGAAGGTAATTCCATTCTTCTATCGTCTAAATATACTTCAATACTTTGGTCTAAATCTTTATATTCTCTCTCCACAACTTGGTGGGTTCCAAAACATAAGTACAGAAGCTAAAAAATTGTTACATGTTAAATTATAAGTTATGAAATTAGATAATTCATAAATCGAATTAAATAAATAGAGAACCTTGTTAAATATTCGATGACTAAAAAGATAAAAACGACTTTCACGTGTTTTATGAAAATTCAAAGTCACTTGTGCATCAACACCTATACTTAAATAGTTATACATATACATAGATTTTTGTTGCGCTCTGAATCCCAATCCTTTTTTGGTATCTATTTTAACTGACCATCTGTAGTCAAGAAAGCAGAACAGGAAAAAAATCAGCAAATTATTTAAAATGATTTATAAAAACTAATAAATTTATAACAAAATTTATTAATATACCTGTCAAGTTTGATTTTTTTAGAAAGCTCTATCGCTTGTAGTGTAGTACATACATCTGTAGATGAATCATATTCTTTTCCCCAACCTAGTACACGTGATAAATCATTTCCAGTTCCTAATGGAAGAATTGCTACTGCTGGAACAGGCTAAAAATAATTTTTCTTTTAATTTTAATATATATTAAGTACAATTAATTAGTCATAGTTATTACATTTAACTGCAATTTATGTATAGCATCCAAAAGCCAAGCAATTGTACCATCACCTCCAGCCACCACAATTCTATAAGGAGTATCACCTAATAATCGACACCATTCGAGAGCAGCTACAGGATCACGTTCCGATAAATCAATTACTTGGGCAGGATTTAATATTCTTCGAAAAGATGATAATATTTCAGCACCTTCATTATTTCCTGACTTTTTATTCGCTGCAGAAATGACATAATTCAATTATCATATTATTTTTTAAACCTTAAGATAATTTTTTAGTTTATACATAAACATATGATAATCATCCTACCGACTACAATTAATGGACTCCAGTTTGGCCACAAAGGTGGTACAATGGATCGAAGTTGTAAGCGACGTCGAACATTACTATGTTTATTAACAACTTCAAGACTTGATGGTGGAATAATCATAAGTTTAAATACACCAAAATCACATGTCTAAAATAAAAAGATAAAAATTTAAGTTAAATCCTGTATGAATACAAAAAATTATAAAATTGTACTTTGTTAATAGAAGATTTGCAAGTTTCATGAGCACATCTTTGGCACCAGCAACACCACCAATCTAAAAGACCTGGCTCCAAACTACACTCTTCATCACAAATGTCACACATTGCTATCAGTGGTAAATTACCTGTAATAAAATGTTAATTAATAACTGTTCAAATTTCAGCTTCCTTAAAATATTATTCTAATTATTCGCAAAATAAATTAATACCTCTAACCCAATGATGTTCCATGGGTTCTTTACTTAAGGGTAAAGTTACTTCTTTGCATTTAAATTTTTTATCTGCTGTTTTGATACATTCATGGTCAGCACAAACTCCACAAGAATCACAGTATAATCCATTTACAGCTAATAAAAGCGATTCACACACACTGCAAAAATAAGCCTATAAAAATTAAATAGTTTATTTAATTTTAATGCAATTGTATAAAAGGTGTAAAAGGAATTAAGAAAAATGATATAAGCTTTACCCTAGATGTTCTTTTAATTATTTGCCAATTATGCTTTTTACCATCTCTAACATGAACATTAAATTCTCCAATCAAAAATCTCACAACATTAACAGTAACAACAAATATTATCATTGTTGAAACTGTTGGTAAAAGGCACCCATAAAATCCTTCGGCCCACATGTTTATTAAAAATTTAGAACTTGAAATTCTGTAAAGTAATACATAGACATATTTGTATTAAAATAAAAATTTTTACACATTGTAAAAATAAACATAAATTAAGATTGACATAAATCAAATATACATACAGTATTAAAATTAAAGAAAAACACACGTATTCAAAATCTGATAAAAAAAAAAAGAAAAAAAAATATTTCGACTTTGCTAAAAATCAATAGCACTAAAACACATATTTACGTTTTTACATTGTATCAAAGAATAAAGAAAAAGATGAAATACCTTAGTATAACAGGTGATAGATTTTCACATTCTTGACGTTCTACCAGAATCGTCCATTCTTGTTTTGTTTCTGCAATAATTTTGCATCTTGTTTAAATTGTAATTGACATTTGTCTCTGGTTTGAACCGCAGAATACTCAGCCAAAATAAGGTGGACAAAGCGCAGAACAAAACACACGTCCATATCAATGTGTGTGTTCATTGTGTACAAATATACCTATATAGACGTCTGCTAGAACTTTAGCGTCATCTTGCGATCAGCGACAGAACTAAAACGTAAATATAGGCATATGTAACTGTATATATGTGTATAAATGCGCGTATATATATTGGAATTATAGGAAGCGCGTATATATTACAAGAAAAGCCCTTTTTTGAGGTTAACATTGAAATAATATCAACTGCAGGCATTTTTTGATTATATATTTTTTAAAATACATGATTATTAAAAGTTGTGATATGAAGTGATAAATAAATTATTATTTTCGTACATTGAAATTATTATAAAGAAAACGCTGTGATAAATAAAGTGATTTACCTGTTGACTGGTATTTATATAGGTACCTTTAAAACTGGAATGTATTAAAAATATTAGAAAATATTAAAAATTCAGAAACATTAACAAATTTTCATATTGATATTTAGATACTCCAATGGCAAAGGATATTAAAGCTGCCTTAAAAGAGGCTCGAGAACTTTTGAAACAAAAAGAATATGTTGCAGCAATCAAAATATGCAAAAAAGTATTAAAGGAGGAGAAAAATAATTACAATGCCCTTGTTTTGATGGGAGCTGCTACACGAGAAGTAGAAGAACTTAAAAATCAAACACCAAATTATTTAAAAAAGGCTGTTGATATCCAGCCAAACAATCCCTTAGCTTGGCATGGACTGCTTGTTTTTTATGAAGGACAATCAGATAACACTGATGTATCAATTGAATTAGTTCCTGTTTATAATAAACTTTTACAATTAGAAAGGTACAGCAAAATTTAATATACATTTGAATTTAATAGTTTTTTTAGTTTTCATAATGGAAAAATTTTCAATTTATATCATTATTTTTATAGTGATGCAACAAAATTTATTCAATACTTGAAAAATCTTTCAACAGCATTATTAAAAATAAACAATGATAAATCTTTATCTGAAAGTATCACTATACTTTCTAAGTTGAAAGAAGAAGATACCAATGCAGAAAAATTAAAACATATAAATGAGGCATTGGCATTGATTTTAACACAATGTCAAACAAAAATTACCAGTAATTATGATGATATTTTAGAACAAGTTCTATCTTCTATTATTGAAGATGAAAATTCTATAAATAGACATGAATATTACAAAAAGTACTTAAAATTGTTGTACAAATCTGAGAAATTTGATAAACTATTTTGTGCAGCTAGAAAAATGCATGAAATTTTTAATCAGGACATTTATTCTTTAGGTAAATTAATCAATAATTAATGAATAAAATCAAATATTTAGATTTTAATGTTTATATTTTCTTCTACAGAATGGATTTGCCGTGTGTATTCAGAACTCATAATCACTCATGAAACTTGCAGTGAAATTGATATTGTCATCTACTATGAAACATTGTTAGATCATGATCCAGAATCCATACTTGGATATTTTGCTAAAGCAGTGTATTTATATGAAACAAAAAATTTAATAGATGCAAGAAATATTCTTAGTCACTTGGTGAATATCAAACCAAAGTGGTTTCATGCATGGCTCTTGTTAGGGAAAATTGACATTAAGCTGTATTGTTGGGAAGATGCTGAAGCAGCTGCACTACATGCTTTCAAACTTTTACCTGAAGAAGATCCTCACAACTTACGCAATTCTATTAATTTACTATTACTTGAAGCTCTTATCAAGAGCTCCAACAAATTAAAATGGAAAAAGGCTGAAGCTAAATTCGATGAAGTAAGAATAATTGCTATGTAAATGCACTTTTTTTCTATTTCTAAAGCTTTTAATTTTGAATTTCATTTTTTTTTACAATTTATGACACTATATAAATACAATAACATACCTTCATTGTTAAATCCCTGTTCAAACGAAACAATAGAAACCAATCAAAACTAATGCAGAGACTAGCAAAAACTAGCAATTTGTACCAGTATTTAATGGTGTCTATTGGTTCTTTTCAACAGGGATATTAAATGATACATTTATTTTTTTAGTTTTCTGATGGCTCCTTAAAGAGTTCGGTACTACGTGCTCATCTTCATGTTTTATTAAGAGATCCATGTACCAAAGATCTTATAAATAATCTGAAAAATGATCCAAAAACTAAAATTGAAGCAACAGTTCTTCATGCAATGGATTTGTTGCAAGAAAGACATTTAGAAGAAGCTGCAGATGTATTAGGTTCTATTTTGGAAACATCTGAAGCATGGTTGACTTTGGGGAAAATTCATTGGGAGATGGCTGATTATACTCATAGTTTAATGGCTTTTTTAAAAGGAATTCGAGCTGATCCTCACAACTGGGAATGTTTAGTATTTTTAGGAAAGTATCACCAGGAACACTCTAAAGATTATGAACGAGCAAGAAAATGTTATCAAAAAGCTTTACAAATTAATCCCAACTCTGACCAAGCTGGAATTGGCTTAAGTTTAGTACACAGATTATTGAAAAATACTGTTAGTATAATTTATTTAAATATTATTGAAGTATTTTGATTTATTTAAAAATACTTATAAAAAGTAGTAAGTTCTTTAATAAGTGAAAATCTTAATTCTAACAATTATATCATTTTAGGAAGCAAATCTTCAGTTTCTTAGCCAACTAACAAATCAAGGAAGAGGACCAAAATGGGCATTAATTCAACTTGGTCTCCAGTATCTTGATCATGGTAATGCTAGTGAGGCTGTTTCAATTCTTCGAAATGCTGTAAAGACTGATCCAACTGATAGGTATATTAAGCTATTAACTTTTTTACTTCCTTTATTAAAAATTCAAAGTTGTAAATTCTATATTATTTATAGTAATTGCTGGGAATGCCTTGCTGACGCCTATTTAGGTCGAGGTGCTCATTTATCTGCTTTAAAATCATATGAACGAGCTTTAGAATTAAATCCAGAATCATTTTATTCTATGACTCAACTTTCTAACATTCAACTGGTTGGTATTCTGTTGCTATCTTAAAAATTATCAAAATAATTATTTAAAAAATAACTTTGCAGTTGGTTGGTCAATATTCTTTGGCCAAAAATGATTTTTTAAATATTCTGAAGCAAGATGAACACAATATCTCAGCTTTAAAAGGTATAGCTGAATGTTCTTTTAAACTTGGAAAGGAACATACAGCTGCACAACTTTTAGCACGCGCAAGAGACGATTTTCAAGAAGCAGTCGACTTTTTAACAAAAGTTATTAGAGAAAAAAGCGACTTTTTATGCAATTGGAAGTTATTAGGCGATGTCTGTTTCAATGTGGCAGCTCTACCAGAAAAATATTGTTTTTTAAATGTGATTCCTGAACTTATTCAATCTGATTCACAAGATAGTGTATTAATTACACAGAGACAAATATTCTCATTGTCAACAAGGTATTGTTAAAATTATTAAAATAAAAATTTGTTATCTTTAATATTCTTTTATTTTATACTGCACTGTTTGCTTTTAAATAACATATATATATTAATTAAAAAATTTATATTTTCTTGACTTCAGATGTTACTGCAGAGCCTTAAGCATATCGAAAAATTCTCCTCTTTTGTGGCATGACTTAGCTCGCTGTTACTTAGCTCAATTACATTTGGATTCTTCAATAGATCGTAAAGAAATTGTTAAGAAAAGTTTAGCAGCAGCAAAGGAAGCAGTCAAAATTGACCCTTTTTCTTGGATTCATTGGAATTTGTTAGGAGTGATTTGTATGACAAATGAAGTGAAAAATTATGCTCTAGCTCAGCATAGTTTTATCACAGCTGTTGAAAGAGAATCAAACAATCCTGTTGCTTGGACAAATCTTGGTTGTTTATATCTACTTCTAGGTATAAAAATTAATAACAAAAATAAATTACATAATTATAAAAAATAATTATTTTATCGCTTTAATCCAATATTTAAAAAAAAATCTATAATAATTTTAGATGATAAATACCGTGCAAATGAAGCTTTTTCATGGGCTCAAAAAACAGATCCAGCTTATATTAACTGTTGGATTGGCCAAGCTTTTATAGCGGAAGTAGTTTCGCCAAAAGATGCAATGGATTTATTCCGCCATGCCACACAACTTGGTTATCATCACGAAGCAGCAAGTGGCTATACCCATTGGGTAATTAAAACAATAATGGATCCCGAAGCAAGAAGAGATTCACTTTATTCTTACGTTATTGAAAAAATGCATGCTGTAACAGTAGCATCTGATGCAATTCATTGGTATACAGGTAATATTAATTTGATTAAGACTATTCACTATATAAAGTTTATTCTTTTCCAAAAGAGAAACTTGTGACTTTATACTTTTAAAAAGTAGAAAACTTTTTTACTCTTAAAAGAGTAGTTTTAAGGATTTCTACTTTATAAATTGGTAAATCGTTACTATAGAAAATACTAATAAATCATTACTGTTTATATATCGTAAATTTTAAAAAGTAATCTTTTATGTAATTATAAAAAAATTTGAATAGAAAAAAATTTAGATCAATCGATTTTATAATAGTTTATATACTTTCATTACAGTTCATCTTCCTCATGACATATATGCATTAAATGCTTATGGATTGTTATTGGAACGACAAAAGCTTTACAAACCTGCAGCTGAGCGATTTTCTAGCGCTTTAAAATATACTGATGATGATAATAAAAAAGACTCATTAAACATAAATTTAGCACGAGTAAGGGTTCAACAAGGAGACCATGAAGAAGCAGTAAGAATCTGTTTGTCCATAAGGGAAGCAAGTTTTGCATCTCAGTGTCAATTAGCTTTGTCTTTATTCAAAGGTAAAATTTATAAAAAAAAAAGAAGTTATTTCTATAGTTATTTTAATATCATTATAAAACTTTTTTTATTGATGTTTCTCTCAATAAATATCAATCAAATTATCAATAAACATCAATTAACCAATATCTAAATTTTTTACTTTTCAGCTGAACACTTTAAGGAGTCATACGAAGCTTACCAAGCGGCTCTGCAATGGCTCGCGGATACCGCTTCAGACAAAGCTCATGTGCTCTGCGCGATGGCTGCAATGGCTTATATGTTTCAAGAAAATAACCATGTCAAAACGCTACTTTATCAATCAATTGCAATCGAGCCTCCAATTGTATCAGGCCTACTGGCTCTTGCGGCTCTAGGAATACTCGACGGGAATACAGATCTAACGCGCCTAACTTTGCAAGAATTGAAAAGTCACGATAGCGATCCCGAATACAAAAGTCACATTGCTAAATTGACAGCTTATTCGTGCTTCCTTAAAAAAGATAAGGAAGGAGCTGTTAGGATACTCTGCAAGTACGTCCATCGGTATCCAGGTGAGTAACTATAATGTGAATGAGATTCTATTGATTTGGCATTTAATATTTTTATGTATTCTATTTTTTCTAGAACATTTTTGTTTTCTTAAATTTAAAAAATTTACTATTAATTTGTCAAATATTATAAAATGTATTAAAAAATTGCCGTTTATATTTAATATTACAATTGAATAAATTCGACAAAAATGTGGGAACTATAATGGTTTAGCAAATTTGATATTGCTTTATGGTTTTCATGATAATATAAATATTAATGCTAATTTTTAATCATCTAATGTAATTATGTTAAAATTCCGATCGTTTATTTAACATGCATCGACCTATTTAATTTTTTATTCGGATTTGCTAACATTGCGCACATATAGGTATGATGAAAAATAATATTTACAATACATGAACATTAAAGTTGATAAATTCGTGTCTAAAGTTCGATTTTACATGCTTGTTTAGGAAATAACTATTTGCTAAATTAATTCAACCGTATTTTTAAGATAAAATTAAATATACCTGTAAAATTTGGATTTTTTAACGAAAATTGTTTGTATCGTACTTTCTTCAAATTTGCAAATAATAAAAATACTTTATGTTTGGCAGATTCATCAGAAATTTGGATTACTTTGGCTAGAATTTTATTATTGCAAGAACGGGACCGATATAGAGCCTTCTTAGAAAGATGCGTTGATAAAGCACTTTTCTTAGGACGAAATACATCAAGCGAAAATATTGCAAAAATAACTTGCATGTCTGCTCTCAGTACACTTATGGCATCAAAACCAGAGGAAGGTTTGCGAGCTGTATTAAACACTGTGCATTCCTTCCCTGCGAACGTAGACAGTTGGTCAAATTTAATCGCCGCACTTTTACCAAGGTAATATTTATTTTATTTATATTTAAATAAAATTATAAGGCATTTTTGTGATGTATTTAAAGCACTTTTTAATATTTTTTAAATGTTTATTAAAAAACAAATTTACAACAATTTTCTAGTTGGAGTAAAATTTCGCAATTCAATGCCCATTGGTTAATGGTTTTGGCATCGCGAATCCGAAATCATCTCACATGTACAAGAAGTATGGAACAGTGGTTATTAAAAAATGAAAAGCAAGCAAATGACATTGCGTATTGTAAAGACTTGTGTACCTAATTCAATTGTAAAAACTAATGTACAGAAAATGTAATACAAATATTTTGTTTAAATATTTAACAGTTTTTTCTATCATATAAGGAATTTATAACTGTTTATTAATCTACTTAACTTAGATGTAATTAATTTTACAAGTTATTTTATATTATTTTTTTATTAATTTATATTTTATATCTTAGTCCACTGGCGAATCTCGACTTGTCATCAAATCTATTAGATCTGAAATTAGAATTGTCATATTTGTCTGATTGGAAATTAGGATTATCATATCTGCCTGATTGGTAATTCGATCGATCTCCACCTTGCTTAAACCAAGGTTTCACATCTCTTCTTATTTGATCAATCTCCGCGCAAATATGATCTTCCAAGTTCTGAAAAAAGTAGATATGATAAAGATTTATCAATAATACTAAAATTAAAAATAAATTTTTTAAATAGCTTACCGTAGTTTGAACATAATCATGTAATTTTAATTGTTGTAATAGTCTTGCAATTTCAGTAGAATCATCAAGATTTTCATCTTTTATATAAGCTTCAACTCTTTCAATCTAAAAATAATTTTTTAAAAAATCATAGAATTGGTTCTTAAAATGAATGCAAAAACAATAAATTATTAATTAATAGCTTATCAATTATCAATACTTACTGTATCTTTAAAATAAGCTTGCTTTCTATTTCCTGGACCTTCTTGCAAAGAACTACGGAAGTAAACCATTAATTCATCAGTGCGTTTTAAAGCTGCATAGGCTTCCACTTTAAGACACCTAATATCTATATATCTAACATTTCTGGCTAAAGCTGCAACTTCTAATGCAATATTTGGTGCATTTTGCTTCAGAGCCAATTTTGATAAAAATGTAATAGCTTTCCGGGGAAACTCATAACCTCTCGATTGTGCTTCTTTGAATAAGTTTACAGCATAATCAAAACTTTCCTTTGTATTCTATGCAAAAACAATTTTTTATCTGTATATATGTAATAATTCTTCTACATACAAATTATTTTAACAAATTTTCCAAATAATCAAACTTTTAAGTTTTAAAAGTATCAAAACCAAATAATTTTTTAAAATTTCAAGAAAATACTTCAGTATTTGTGTAAATGAACAAGAAATATAAATTTTTCCGATTTTTGTAAATAGTTACTTAAAGTTTAAAATAATTGATTTATTTCTTAAGAAATCAGAAAATTTCAAGCAAATATTAGAAACAATATAAATGTTGAATGACTTTTAAATACATATATTTATAACGGTAGAATTTGTAATAAATAATAAAAATTATTGGTTCAGGATGATTTTCTAAACTGAACATACAAGTTATTTCTATAGAATAGTGAATTTGTTAAAATAACTTGAAAAAAGTATCAACACCAGTTTGAAAAGTATACAACTTAAATCTGTATAAAATTATTACTGCATACCTGTTGGTAACATGCACCCATGACCAAAATAAATGGATTTTTGGGGTGAACAATACCATTAATATTTTTAGTTTTGACAATATCATAAACATCTAATACATCTTGGTATCTGCCGTGGTTATATAATAAATCCATAAGTAGCTGTTGGGTCATGATTTGATCAAAAAAATTGTTTAATTCTGGATCTTTAAATGCTTTAAGTGCCCAATCAGGTTCGTCAAGGTGATAGTAAGCCCTCATTACTACTGTTCCAAATACAAAACTGCCAAACCTCAAATTATTTTGTGAATTATATTTTTTAATCATTTTGTACAGAAGTTCTAAATCTTCTGGTTTCTTCTCAATTAGATGTACCATTGTTTTTAAATCTTCCGTAAAAATCATTGAATCGTCTTTATTATCCACAAAGTCTTTCATTTTATTAAAAAATAATTGATCGACATTAAGAAATTGAGATTTCACATACTCTCTGGCGTTTAAATAACCACTCATTCCCATTGAATTAGGAGTATACAATTGCCTTGATGCTGAAATATTGTAAAATAGAATTTTATAACTGTAATAAAGTAACATCAGTAAGATGATAATTTTAACTATTGAGTAGCTTGAATAATATGTGAAACAGAATACCTATAACTTAATCATAAATACTTATTACCAGAATTAATTTTAATTAGTTATAATATAAATAGCCACAAAAATATTCATTTTTACCACAACAATTTTTAAATAATTAAGAAAACAAGAGTTTTTCACGCACTTACGGCTTCTTAAGCAATAATAAATTTAGGTTAAGAAAAATTTATTTACCAATAACTGCACACTGCTTAAGAACATTCTTGCCTAACAAGCTTAAAGCATTCTTAGCAATACTATTTATACACATAGCCATTTTAAAGGATTCAAAGTAAGTTACAATCAGCAGTAAAATAATTAAATATATCGCTTATATCAAAAAGTTCAACACATTTTCCGGTTACTTGAAATGGAGGAGTTCGTTCGATGAAAGAGTGGAGCAGTACCGCGTATACCACGTGTGTACCTATTTACCAACTGAGTAGCGGTGTAGAATATAGATATATAGTTGCGGCGTATAGGGGAAGGTGGGGCATCACATGATAGTCCAACTTTAAATTGAATTTATAAAATAAATACAGAGATTTATGCCGCGAAATCAATAAAATTTTTACCTCATATTTAAATAAGCTAATTATTAAATAAATATCAATCCAACTAAAATTTACAGTATTTGAAGAACTTATAAGATATACCATTAACGGCTAAATATATGTATAACAGTTTCCAAAATTGAAAGTACCGTTGGGATAATACATTGAAAAATAAATGTAGGTTTGAAGTATTACGTAACGATTAAAAAATTGGTTTTTAATCGGTAAAACATGAGTAGATTGGATTTGCTCCTCAATAAGTAATTTTATAATTACGAGCATTTAAATGGGCCTGAACCTGAATTTCCGAATTTTGTCACCTTATCTATTTAAGAGTGCTCCTCAAAAAATTAATAACTCAAGTGCGATTCGATAGCAGCGCATTTTTTAGTCTAATAAAATTTTTTTTTTCCAAGTTATTTATTTTGTTGAAGAAAAAGTAAACAAAATTTCGCCACTTGTAATCGATATTCAAGATTAATTAAAAAAACTTTTACGTACAAATAATTTTTTATTTTTGGCAGAAACATAAAGAAAAAAAGTTTTGTTCGTGTATAAGTGAAATTATTTTTACGATAAGATCACAAAAACTATCTATATATACGTCCTTAAATCAGTACTTAAAAAAATTTTTTTGTCACAAAAAATTAAACCCTACAACCTTTATTTTTAACCCTCTTGGAATTCCATAGGCCAAAAACAACGACGGGAATTAAATCAGCGACCATAAAAACCCGTATATACACCAGTTTTGTGTAATTATAAGTAGTATTTGCGGTTACCGCAGTTTTGGCACGAAAAGTTATAAATACCTTGCCAGTTAAGGAGTTAAGAAACAGTTTCTCGTTGAGAAAAAATTCTGCTAAATCAGTTGTACTTAGCAGCGATGCGGTTTTTTTTATAAAATCGCAAACTTTTCCGTTTTTTTTTACCGACGTTGCATTTTAACAATTAGTTCTTAAATAATAGCTAGCGAATTGGCCGTAATTTTTTAATAACAAACATTTATTTATTATTTTAACGGAAAAACTATGATTATTATTAACATGCAAAAAATGTTTAACAAGTCTTTTAAACGCATAGATTGTATGTACTTTTATGATACCATATGCCAGCAATAAATATAAGCCAGAATTATGTGGCCACTCTCCAACCGTAATCGGTATAAGAGAGTACAGGGCTACAATGTGCTACATCTGCTTTTAATTTGACCCACGACAGTTATTTACTGCTAAAACTATTAAACCGCATGTACTCATACGCATTTACTTTAATTGGGACTTATTTAATAGCCCCTAATAATTGTACGAATAAAACAAATACGCCTCTCCAAATCCAAATGTGTTACAAATAAAACGTAGGTAATAAGCTACGGATATTAATAAGTATATTTATATATTGAAATTGCTAGGATATTATATATACCTGTCAAAGTCAAGCTATTGATTTTTAAATATTCAATCATAATTTAATTTAATCATTCAAGTGTTGAAGGTATAGGTATTTATACAGACTTAGACAAAATTAATAGATTTCATTAAAATTATTGAAAATCAAGAATCACAGTTCATCTCAACAATAAACAAACTCAACAGCATCAAGAAACTAATCCAATTCGTAGTCTATAAAAACTCAAGCCTAAACATAAGCAGCCTAATGCTCAAAACACTCCGTCAATCAACAACGCCGCAGTAACCTTTATTTGACTAATATAAGTAGGCAACGTTTAACAACATTGCAAGAGCCCATCACTCTCAAATTCCCATAAAACTTTTACGGCGTTACAGCCGCGGATTAAGAAAAATCCGCGCGCACATTTTGCCGCACACAAGCGACAGTGATGGCATATACAGAGACGGCTCAACGAGGGAAGAGTCAAAATTAGTCCTGCCGGCGCTGTGATTTACGATTGACCTAAAAAGAAATTGAAATAATTGGAGCCATAAAGTAAAGGGCAGCCGAGACAAAGGCCCCCGCTGACGGATCTAATATTCCTCATCCCTCAAAAGTGAGAGACGGAGAAAGGCCGAAAAGGGGCCTGCCTGTCAGCAGCTCGCATAATAATACACAGAGAGAAGGGGGGGAGGGGGCCAGGCTCCCCATGCGCGAACTGGAAAACCCAGAGTCCGTCTGGCACCTTTTTCCTGCGAAAATCGTGCGCGAACACGTAAACAGAGTTGTAAAATCGGCAGCTCGGGCCAGAAGAGTGGGGGCTAAGGGTACGTTCACCTTAAGGCCCATACCGATCTCTATATATATATACGTGCAAAGAAGATTTGTCCCCTTGTGGTGTGCGGGCGCGCGCACGTCGTCTGTACATACAGCGCGTAAGGGGGCGGCGAAAATCGAGCAAAAGGGCGCAAAGCTCTATACCTGCCGGGCGGGGGACATAACGACTCTGCGCGCGCGCTCGGGGAAAATTAGCAGATTGTCCCCGAGATCGGTAGCCTGTCTTCGCTCTGCGACAAACAACTTTTATTTATGTACGCTGAGAGTAGGGGGCAGCGTAAGAGTGCATCCCGCTGTCTTTTATGGGGTGCCGCACGGGCCCACAGACGGTAGGAGGACAGAGTGGCGCGACGCTTTTCCAGGGAGCCTCACCTGGACAAGAGAGAGAGAGAGAGAGGGGGAGGGAGCAAAACAAGCCTGACTCATTGCGCGGGCTTTGGCTGTGTGCACCTGCCCCCCCGTTGAGCCACTAGGCGACTGCACTCGCACTTGTACCTCTGAGGAAGGATGAGAGAGGTGTGTGCGTATCTATGTAGGCACCTATCTGTCTCTCTCTCTTTCTTTATACGGCCAGTGCCTGCGCGAGAGCTACACGCACGCAATAGGACAAAACGATCAGCTGGGAATGATCGTTATTATGACGCGCCTGAGGGCAAACGATTATTTTTGTGTGTACTTAAATTTAGGTACAATTGATTTTGGGAGAAAGAAAGTGCGGTTGCGTCACCGGCTATTGTCCTTTTCTCCTGTCTCCTGTTTCTTGTGTGAAAAGCTTGATACCTGCCGGAACGGTAGCCTATTCTTATAGAGCTGCCTCTCCGCCTCTGTCTTTCTTTTACAATGCGGTGAACATATACGTGCGTGCGGTGGCGTTTATATGAGTCATTGTTGGCTATTGAGAGCGAATAATTATTTGGGGAAACGGAGTAACTGTTGTTGGAAGCGTGTGTAGGGTGATGTGCTAGGTTTGTAATCGAGGTATGGATGCATTATTGAATCATGCTTGGTTTATTATTTATTCAGATAGTTATAATGTAATTAACTGAATTTGTGGAGATACTGCGGGTTAATGCTTTATTACCGTTTTGGCCTGGGGCAGACTGATGTTTGATTATGTGAACCGAACTGGTTAATTATGGGCTTATTCCTCCTACTTTATGATAATTTCGCGTTATTATTACTATTATGTAAAATTATGAATAAGTACACTTTTTGCCTATCCCCAAGAAAAGCTCTATTTGAACCCCAAAATAGGCGCCTGGTATCCCCTTAAAGATTAACTTCCAAATCCAAAACCACATTTCCCCATCAAACACCAAAACACCTCGCCATCAAACCAACACACACCCTCGCCACATTATCACAATAACAAATTTCGCGCGCCCAACTGCACATACACCCAGCAAAGCAAGCAGACCACAGGTCAGCCGCTGGCGCATCTTCATTAATTATATTTTGAGAAAAATAAGTGGGCAATCCCCTCGGCCTGACACTAAGCACGTGGTGATGGTATTTGCGTGCGGCTTTACGGCCGCGCGCTCGACCGGCATAATTCCAAAAGCAGACTTAATATCGGACTTTACTGCGCTCTCCAGGCCTACTAAGGCTCATCCGTTGACGCCCCCGCGCTCGCCGCAGCTCTATGTACTTGCTCGCTTGTACAGCGAGAGATGCGCTCGCTGTAGGAACGTACCTACTCCGGTTAAAGCTTTATAACTGCTTCGGGGAACGCCGCGCGAGCGAAGTGGCCGAATCGTCCCTGTAACGATCGATTTTTATTGCAGGCCTTGTCACGGTGGCCCATGCTGATTGCTTCCGCGAATTAGCGCGCTTGTTGTAAAAAGTATTAAGGATAATGAACGGGGCTTGTCTGGTTAAAGCGATCCTGCTTTTACACTTGTGTTTTTACGTTTAATTAAGGCCGCCTGCGAAGCGGGCACTTGCTGTGATGCAGGTAAAACTATACGCGCTGAGAAACACGTGTAATGTAGTGTCGGGGAAAGGGTTAATGGCGACTGGTAGCTAGTTCGTAATTGCTACTCATTGAGCCGTTCATCCGACTGGGGAAAGGGGTAAAGTGTAATGATAGTCCTGCTGGCTTTCGAATTTTGAATCCGCATGGGGCGGCCACGCGCTAGTTGTTCTATAGTGGGTTTAAAAGGCCGCCCTGGCGCTTGTTTGTCTGATGGAAGTTTAGTTGTGGTTGGTGGTTGGATTTGGTTAGATAATGTTGTTTTAGCTGATTGTTAGGTTGGATAGTTTATTTTGATGAGGATATCTTCTTGCGTTCATTTACATTTATTTAATTAAATGACGATTTTATTTTGATTAAAAGATACTTTATTATTTGTAAGTTATTTGAAACAAAAAATTTTAAAATAGAATATTCTGCGAGAATGGGTTTATAAATTAATAATTCTAACATATAATTCTATAATATACGACACATGGTGGAGCTAATTAAATTAAATATGCGGCATTATTTTATTGGTCACATGAGCACAGTTATAAACGAGATCAGCACATTAAATTTTACGATTATAATAACGATAATCAAATTTAAACGCCTTTCGCATCATAAACATCACAAATATCCAATAAACCAGTTCACAAAACTACCTTCCGCCTTTATCAAATCCCAAATCGCCCGGAAAATCCACCTATACAAAATTTTTAAATTCCAACTAAACTGGATTGGCCATATCGCCTTTTAACCGTCTCGTCGCCACAGCCACTTCAAGCTCACTCGTCACCTTAATGACTTCAAAAAAAAACGGCCAATCCGCCGGGGACTAAACGCGATAAAACAGCGACGGCGGCTTTGTTCGAGAAAGTCAAAAGGAATTACAGAACTCGTATTCCAAGGCCTTAGATTTTGCGAAGAACGAGAAATCCGGGCCAAGGCGACGTTCCCTTCGGGCATATGAATTTTACATGCCTCTTTTTTCTCTTTGCTGCGCCTACAAATACAATTATCTGTTTCTCGTGTTGTTATTGTTGCACCGCCGCTGGAGATCGTTAAGATGCTTTGGTTGATACGCTTAATTGGTGAAATTTGCTAATCCGGTGCAATTTATAGTATTGTGTATTATGGGTTTTATAGACCACGTAATCTTTGTGTATTGAAAATCATTATATTGCTATTACAGAGTTGTATAATTTTTACGGAGCGTAGTAAGTGGGCGGTTAATTTTATTTAAACGAGTATAATAAATAACGTGACTTGTTTTTGCCGATTTTTAAGTACTCGTGCGTAAACACCGTTCGTTAAAAAATATAAAATTTCTTATTTATTCCCGGCGCAGGGGGAAACGCTCGGAAATTCTCAAGTCCTTGAAAACTTTTGTACGAAATCCCGCAGCAAGTTCCGCAATATTAATTCCGGAGCAAAACGAGAAACAAACAATTCCGCAAAATCCCCACCCATATAGAGCTAAGTACATTATCCCCGCACGCAAGTAGCCGAAAACATGCGGTAAACCAAATAACACAGTAAAATAAATCCCTTACCAGGACGCCCACCAATCCAATTCTCAAAACAATAATCTCATTTCCCGGAACTCTCGTGTATGTACATATCGAACTTTCATAAATAACACGTCAACCCAGCAGAACAAAACATGTTTCTCCAAAAGACTATACTTAGCTCTCGGAGCGTCAGTAACGCCTATGCGTATGCGCAGCCGACCAGAAAGTACCCACCTCTCACCTAGAGAGCAAAGGATTAAAGCTGAGCACGTGCGCCACCCCGAGAGCAGATCAGGAAGCGCAGCGGCTGCAGCCGGCTCAGTTGCGATGTAGATAACGCAGAGGCAAGTCAAGCGCCGAGGAAGCTGCCAAAGCTTTCGAATAATCCGCTAAGAGCTCCCGTGTAAATAAGCGCATACCTGAGGGCCGACACGCGCCGCGCACTTTTCGAATCGCCACGTGGGGGTGTCGATGTCGAAAAAAGATAAACGCCCGTCAAAACATTTCGACAATCCGCACGCAGCCGGGCAAGAAAGCCGGGCATCACGGGATAGGCTCTGCTCTCTCCGGATTATGCGGAGCTGTTGACACCGCCTCCTCTAGTGGAACCCTTCTTCGTGGAAAGCAGCATGTGTATGTATATATTCGTGGATTGTAGACGTAAGGTGTGCGCAGGCTGTTTTTAGGAGAGCTAGTGTATTGTTATATGCGTATGTGCAATGACCTGTTAGGAGGAGCCTGATTTGTATACAATCCACGGCGCATGTGAGTATTAGCTGTGCATGGAGAGTCCAGCCGGCCGCTGACGCATTTCAAAGCCGACGCTCGGAGGAGGAGGAGCTAATATCTTGAGCACGTCCCTGAGTAAGGAGTGAGATATATGTATTTTTAGTGCTGGATTTGAGGATTGAGAGAGGAAGAGAACAAATATTGGAGACGAGAGACTTGCAGGATTTATTTGCGGAGTGCGACGAGTCGAGAGGCTGGACTTTTTTTATCGGCTGAGAGCGGGCATCGCTAAGGCTATGGTGTACCAGAGGAAGAAGGTCGAAGGTGAGTTGGACTTTTTTTGTTGCGTGTTTCTTTTATTTTTTGGTTTTTAAATTTGGTGATGATGGCTTTGATGACGTGTGCCGTAATTCATTGTTTACTTTACTTATTACCTTCGGCTTTATGCCGTTAAGTGTGTAAGAGTTTTGTGTGGTTATTTAAATCATTTTAACTATTTTATTTTTGAATATTGAAAGTTTAATATATTTATTTTTTTAATTTAATAATTTACGTTTTCTCTATAGATATTTATATGAAAGGTTCAGATTACAAGAAGAACGAAAATTTAAATCTTAATTCTAAAAAAAATAAATATAATTTTACATAAATATTTGAATGATGCAGAATGTAATAATAAAGAAAATGTGCAATATTGAATTTTGAAAAATGTACATGTACATTCTTGTTCGGAAAGAGGCCACTTTTCAGAACGGATTTAATCCCTTTGTACACTGAGCCCTTTATGTGTGGCCTCAATTCTGAAAAACGATACCTGGAAATTCATGTCGGTGATACAATTAAATTTTAGTTTTAAACTAAATGTTTTTACATTTATTTATTGATTTTATATTTTTTATATTCAATATTTTCTTTTAATTGAAAAATAAAATATGAAAAATTGGATCGAGTACTACGGCAGAAATGAAGAACTATAAGCTTTATATTATGCATTATAAATGAAGACAACCGTTATTTTTATACGATTATTGGGTACCAATCTTTTGAAGTCAAGAAACGTTATCTGAAATTAAACTTCCTCCGATACTTCTAGCTGTAATTATAAACTAAACTTTCTGAAAAATTAATAAAAATATTCGTACTAAAATAATATTAGACCAAAATTTATCTTAAAAAACATTACAAAAGAATAAACTCATATCCACATAAACATATAATTTTTATTACTTAAAAATTCCCTCACATAACACTATAAAAACGAATCCCGCCAAACCACAAACATTTTTCACAAATCCAACAAGTACAAATCACTACACAGCGCAATCCCACCTTAAAAAATAGCATTAACAACAATCGCGCACATAACGGGCTCAATTTCTTCGGCGCGCTCGCCGATAACATTTGAATGATTTTATGGAAGTGTCCTTGGCATTGGAACGGTGCGCTAAAAAGGAGGCACATGCAGAGCCAAACCGCGAGCCGCACGCAATAATAACGTCAAACTCCGCGTTTTAAATCGCCGCGCTGTAAATCCGTATACATAAGTATACACATATACGTTAAACGACCGAGACAGCTGCATGCACCTGCAGCTGCACATGCACCCCTAAATTATCATGCGAGCGCCCTAACGACTTGCCTCTTTTTTTTCCTTTCATGCGATCGTCGTTAAGGGAACAATATAAGAGCGGTTCTTTTTTTTTAATGCGACCGAACGCGCGGGATTGAGGCGGTTTTTTTTGTGCCGGGGCTATGCGTCGGAGATCAAAGGCTGGAGAGGCGCGCGTTTGGTAATTAAAATCGCTCTATTTAATTGACTGTGGCATTTTAATGAATGTATACGACTGCAGTGGCTGCAATTAAACGAGGATTTTTGATGCCTCGTCGACGGGGTTTGTTGGGTTTGAAGCGGCGCCGGTGAAGGTTTGTTGTTTGGATGGATTTTTGTGAAAGTTGATATTTATTTTGTTATTGTAAACGCGTGCGTCATTTGTTTATATTCTTGGTACTGTTTACGCAAAGATTATAAGAAAATAGAAACAAACAAGTTTTAACGTAAGATAAAAAAAAGTTTAATTTAAACAGACTAAATTAAGAGAAAAACCCCGCATATATAGACCTCTTATTTTCACCGAACGGAGTAAACATTCGCAATGATCAAACTGGATTTACCGAAACTTTTTTCCAATAAAAGCAGAAACAAAAGCATCGAGCTTCCAACATAACTAACTACTGCAAAAGCGACGTTTCTTCATTCCCGTATTTTTCCAAAGCCGCAGCGAGAAATTGACTTTGCGCGAAATATCTGAAAAATTCCACAACGATAACGGCCATTTTTTCACACTCAAAATAAACTTCAGACGCGCGTCAATCGACAAAACGCTTTTTTTTCACGAAAAACCAAGAAACGATAGCCGCGCTGCATTTCAGGAATTGATCCCGTATGATGTCACTTGTAGAATAAATATTGAAACGTGACGTCATCGAATACAAGGAGAGCGTTTGTAGTATTACGGCATATACATTGTATAGCAGAAAAATCGTAATATTCAATAACTCCGAGCTCCCCCCCTTTTTCTGCCCGCATTGTTGGGGGGATCGCTCGCACGGCCATTTACATCTGGATTATATAAAACGGGGGGCGCGTTCGGGCGTTTATTAAAATTAGAATATCGGCTTCTACAACAGCGCTTCCGCCTTAATTACTCAAATACCTACAAAAGCCGAGAAAACCGCTCGAAACAATAAAAACAGAAGCAATCCCGTAAACGCGATCACGCAACTCCCATAAAAAGCCAGCGAATCCAGCCGTAAAATCCAGCTCCTCGGCCCTTTAAACCCTCCCCCCAATTACCCCAGAAAAAAGAAGCAGACACCTCTCTTTACAACCCCGAAACCCGTAAACGCCAGAAAATCCACCCCCCCGAAATCCCAGATCAGTGTGAAAAAGCCATAAGTCCCCGCGCCCAAAGGGTCACAGCCACTGGGCAAGAAAAAAAAGGGTCAGTCACCAGAGTCGTGCGA
>JAPYZA010002692.1:0-17695 GCA_030522685.1 Eupelmus azureus | reverse complement strand
TAAATTTATAAAAGTAAAATAAGTCAGCTAATGCATCAACATAACATTCTTGTTTAAAATATACAAGTAGATCCTAATCAGAAAGTGAATGCTGTTTATTTTTGACGTACATTACAACTAAAGTGAGATTATCTATTAGAAGGCTTTTAGCCTGAGTAAACAGGCACGGGCGCAGTCACAGTTAGAATTTTTGTTTCCCACGATGGCACTTTATCGATATACACTCGACACGACTTAATATAAAAGACATTCACATCCGAGCTCTTAAAAGCTTAGCCGGAATATCAAGACATCAAGCTAATGCAGCTAGACGAGTATCAGCTTAAAAATGTCCTTTCAAAGCACAAATCTTAAATCGCCTGTCAACAAAATCTATTTAGTAATCCAACGAACAAATATTTCACTCGTCTTTTTCTTTCTGTTCTAGTACAAAATTGTGCGTCGTTTACTTTTTGATTCGACAGTGACGTTTTCACAATAAAATGCTCTTTAATGCTTACATTTTAAAACCAACAAAAAATCAAGAGTATAAAATTTAAGAATAAACTAATTAAAATCCCTACCGCTACCAATATATATCTTCCAGCAAAATATTCCTCATACGAAGCAGCGCTAAGCAAAGGATTACAGGAAGCAGCCGCGTCCCAGCGGGGCCGCGCTGCACGCATGTGTGTCCCTTTTAATTCGTAGCGGTGAACTCGCTCTCCTCTCTGTCTCTCTCACGGACCATTAATCGCGCTTGCTCGCGGTAGATTCTGGAAAAGGCTGGTCCGCTGCTGCGCTTCCCGTGGAATCGTCGGCCGCGCCAGCGCCGCTGACCAATTAGTCCGCCGATGATTGGCGCGTGTAAACCGAAACGATGACGTCACTGGCGAACAGGCAGCGGCCCGATGAACCGCAGCGGCTGCCCATTCCTATGTATACATATACACCGATACCAGCGCACTGGTGAATGTATATATATAAAGCTGCGTAGACCGCCCGGGCTCTCGTTCGATAAACGTCGTAAACGACCTAACGGCACTTATTATTGCCAGCGTAGTTTCGCGCGCCCGCGCTCGCGGCTATGATTCGCCCGTAAATGTTTATTTTCGCGTTTCTTTTGTGCATTTGCGCCAACTCTCTCTCTCTCACTCTCTGGCGATGGAGAGAAAGAGCATGAGTGTATGTGTGTGTGTAACCCGTTGTGAAACGGCGATTGAAGGTGTATTTTATGCATCGTTGAGCGAACACAACGGCGCGACCCGGTGATTGCTCGGCCAGGTTGCTGGACATGGAAATCACTTGCGGTTTTGTCATATTTAGTGGACTTTTCGATCGCGTTATCGCGAATTTATGGCAGATATCGAGCTACGTTGATTGCTTTAGTGACTGAATACAAACGCGCAAATTATTTAATGCTACAAGCTATTAACTTGACTTGATTGCATTATTTGTCCACTTGAATGTTATCGCTGCTGAAAACTTTACGCTGGAGCTCTGGTGACATGTCGCACAAAAATCGGAGCTAGAGGCAATATTTAGCTATTTGTAATTTATTGGGTTAACAATATCTAATAGATCAGAAATGTTATATAGCAAAGGTACGCTATACAATAAATTTTCCATAGTTACACATAGTTGCCAAAATAAAATTATAGTAGAGGTAAATGGCAAATAAGGGTGTGTGGGACAAAAAAGTCCCTGGATTTCCTGTCCAAAAAAAAAGATTCCGCCCTGAAGTCGGAATCTGGAACTATTTTTATAATTTCGAAATAATTCGGGAATCTAGACTTTCTCCGGGTTTCCCGATTTTTTCAGTGGTTTCTCAACTCAATTATAGAATTTCTAACTTTCTGCGAAATTTTGGAATTTCGAATATTTCAAAACAGGTACAAATTTGGATACATTTTTTTATTTGTAATCTTTATTTCACACCAAGAAAAATCAATGAATTATATGAAAAGTCCAAAATTCTCGAGAAAGCCGATAATCCCGAAAAAAAAATATCCAAGAATAATCGGAATATTTAAAAAAAAAAGTCGGAAAATTCAGAGAAATGTTGGAAATCTCAAAAAAGCTGGAATTCCGGAAGCTTCTCGAGTTTATAAAAAAAGTATTCGGACAGTACGGGATCCCGACCAATCCCGCCTCAAAAGCTCGGGACGAATCCCGTCCCGTCCCAAACTAATACAGTTCCGTTTCAAACGTGATTTCGCGTATTTTTAAATTAACAAACTTTACATGTATTCCTGGCTGCACTGTATCGAACAGCACAATCACTTCACAGTCAAATCTCGTCAGTGTATGGAAAGGCTAGTATAAGCATGATCACGCCGTGATAAGTATCCGTGATCAGTATCTTGTTTCAAGTAGAGCGGCCTGATTTAGATTCCTACTCGGGCTTTTGCTTTGCAGGCACGCGCTCTATCAACTGGGATATTATTTTGTTGATGACATAAACTAAATAATAATTAAATTATTTTTAGGTTAGAACATGTGAAACTCTGCGAATCAGAAAATAATAAATTATAATCTAATTACATAAAAGCTTATCACTATGGGAAATATATTACAAAGGGCACATTTTATAACAATATCGCAAATATCTATTATGGTTATTGTTAAGCCATTATAATGGCGATATATTGCAGATAGCAATATTCAATGGCATGGAAACTTTTTGTAAATGATTTATGTGAATTATTACGGTTAAGATTCAAATAAATTATTTATATAAATTTCATATTTTTAAAGTTTTTCAAAAGTAAGTATATTTGGGTACGCAATAGTGAAAGTCTTAATAATTGGAGGGTACAGAGCCAAAGGGAAAGTCCATTTTTACACATTCTTGAGAAAATCGTAGTAGTGCAACTAACTAATGTTCAATTCTAAATAATAATATACATATTTACATAAATAGTATTTGGATAGTACAGAATCAAAGGATAACTAAATGTAATGTTAAAATTTTAGAACGATACAACTGTTTTCGTTGAAAAAAGATCATTTTTTAAAATGGACTTGGCTCCCTTTGGCACCGTGCCCTCCAATTATATTAATTTTGATTCTTTCATTTTCTTTACTTTCAGCCCTGAAGTATGTTCATGAGAAGCCCATGTGTAGATACCTAGAAATTACAAAATTTCTAATAAGTGCAATGCGAAGTAACAATAAATAAATAAAGTAAGCTCAATAGCTCAATGCAGTGCATGAATTGTTCATTAAATTTAAAGTACATTTATACTGGAAGCAAAGTTTTCGATACGTACATACATTAAAAGAACATTTGCACAATTACATTCATCTTCGTTTCGATATATACGACATATTCAATATTTGCATTTAATTCAATGTAATATTACATTACATTAAATAAAAGATGCATTAGTTTCATCTAATTTATGTATTTAAAACTTGTCTTCCTGTACAATTACTTAATATTTAATTTGAAAACATTCTACAGTATAAAGACTTGGTCTACATTGAACACTTTTGTTATATCCAGCTTAAATATTAATAAGAATTAAATAAATGAATAATTGTAAAGTAAATGCTCAATTACTTAATTACTTAATTGTAAAGTTTATGCTCGAATTTAACTATAGGAATGACTATACACGGAGAATAATGGTTTATTAAATAATAGTAGAGTCCTTTATAAAGAATAGACAGACTTACGAAATGAAAATAAATTGGTATTTTTTTTTCACAGCAGTGGCTTCATGATACACTGCTGAGTTAGATTTCTTATTCAATATTTAAAATTTTGTTTTCTTGCAAAGTTTTACATTGATTTTCAGGTACGTAGAACAAAGCAAAATATTTGTTTTCCCGCACACTTTGAAGGGCACTATTCCACAAATAAATTGTGCGTATATATATCTTGTTATAATTTTTAAATTATAACAAGAAAAATTTACATGTGGCCAAGAATTCTTGTACAAAAGTACGACTCAAACCATAACATTTTTTCGACAATCCAGAAATACTAAATTTTAAATTATTCGCTTTGTACAAATTCGTCCTATTAAGTGTAGTCCCAAGTCTCTTTTACTTAATTGAAAAATGTCAGTGAGTAATCATTAATAATTTTTAATATAAAAAATTGTCAAATTGTATTGTCAATTTAATTAATTGGTATGATATCGTACAGAAGCAGATTGATAATTCTTACTTTAGTAGATGCAAGTTTTGATATACCGATTTCATTCTCAAAAAAATACTTTGCAACGTTCATTAAGTACACATTCTTAATTTATCACTCTTTCAACATTAAATATTAAATATCGTAAATACGTATCGAAACTCACTTTCAGTTTTCCATCCACGCCAGCATAAGTAGTTCAGTCCTGTATATCCATCTTAAATCGAGTTCTCAAAAGAGAAACGAAGTCGTACCCGATAAAAATCATGTCGCGACGCTCACGGTTGACGGCTCGCTCGTACCAGCGGGAAGCGGCGCGACTAGCTTGAAGGGGGCGGTAGGAAGGACCACTAATGGAATTGATTAAAATGTGTTCGATCAACCGAATCGCGCGGGGCATTGCGGGCGCTCCCATCGCGGCTATATACAGCAGCAGCGAGGGGCCGCACACCGCGCTCGCCTCCCGTGCAATCGAATATTTGCGTTTAGGTACATCGACGCGGAAAATGCTATCTTTGTCAATTAATTCAACCTGTTGTCGTCTGCCGAGCTGGCACACGCGCACAGCCACACACATGCACAAACATACGGCACACGTATACATATACGCGAACGCAAGCGAGCGAGCCTAACCAAGCGCGCGATGCTGTCCAGCGCGCGAGCGCGGCGCGGCTTTTCGATCGGGAAAATTGGTGGTTTCGCGACAAATCGCCGTTGTATATAGACGCGCGTATGTAGGGGAGCTCTTTTCGAAATTCGTTTTTTTCCCCGAGAGTACACAGTCCGGCCTGCCTCTATATACATACGCTCGCCTCGCCTCAATGAAGATCGGACTCCGGGCCGCTTTTTCGATTTTTCCTCTCTGGGCGACCGTCGCTGTTTTTTCGCCGCTTTTGTCCGGAGCGCGCGCGCAGCTTTTTTTATTTCCCCGTCGCGGCGCCACGCTCCCCTGCGGCGCGTGCGAAGCTCGCTTCATCTTTTTCTCATGAGAGCCAAAAGGCGCGCATCTCGGAATAAAAGTGTCTTGTACAGATAGGCACTGTTAGTTTTGACAGGCCGGCCGATGATCGTCAATGGCTCGAATTAAATCCCGTCTAGTCATAGTCTCACGCTCTCCCGTTATCGCGCCGATCTCGATCGGCCGTCGCGCGGATTCCACATGTGTCCGGAACGTGAGAGAGGCCTTTGGACTTTCTTAATCCGGCGCGTGGCTTGATTGAGCTGGCGCGAGTTATAAACGAGCACGGCTGTATGTATATACTCTCGTCAAAGAGGAAAGAGCAGCTCGCGGTGGGATATGGAAGGGAAACAAGGAAAGCGCGTAGGCGATCGCTGCCGCGCGGAATTGTGAGCGACGGAGAAATACGTCGAATGAGAGGCCGAGAGACAGAGAAAGGGAGAGATATGGCCGATCGAACAAAGGCAAAGAGGCAAATAAAACAGATGTCTCGGAGAGGCAGGCCTGCCCGCGCGAGTGTCGCTAATGAACTGGTTTCTCTCGTTTCTCTCTCTCCGGCTTGCTCCCTTTCAAGCTCGCACGCCGTAAAAATCCTCGCGAGCGCTAATGCAGCTCGCGCGCGGGCGCCCCGGCTCTCTTACGTATATAGGCCTGACCAGTCTTCATTACGGCACGTCTCCGGGCCGCTTAATTGCGCCGAGTCGCGCACTCATCGCTCATCCCGATGAATGCGCCCGCGGCGTCGCTTATTTCGTTTACCCATAGGGAGCTGCGCGCGCGTGCGGCTCTAAATTCGAAATCGATCCACAAGCTTCCTCTCCCTCTCACTCCCAGCACTAATATGAGCGAGATAGCGCGTTGTTTGACGAGGTGCTCGAGAGCTCGATTCGGAAAAGCCGCCGCCGCTGCAGCCGCGCGTATTTGTATCTATGCGAGAGCCGGGCTCCTCGACGCGCAGAGCGCGCGGACCGGAAGTTACTGCAGAGAGCTCGTCCGGCTGAGAGAATGCCTAGCTGATTGGAGAGAGTGAAGTAGCGCGTAATCAAATTGCAGGAACGATCCAGGCCGCGCGCGCGCGCGAGCTCGCGGCTCTCGATTTCGAGCGCGCCCACGCGCGGGATTCTTTGGCTCTGATCAATGTTTTTTTTTCCCCTGCCGCGTGCTGCTAATTGTGTTTGCTGTGGTTAATTGAGAACTTTGAGGCGATATGTGCTGCAGCTGCCATTCCATATCGTAGTTTCGTGTAAAATATGTTTGATAGGATTGTGCGTCGATGTCGTGTGCGTGGAGAATAAAAATGTTAGTTGTTGAAGGTTTTTGGGGGAATAAAGAGGTATAAATAATGTCGAAGAAGAAAATTATCTCGAAAGTAAGCGCATTAAATTGCCTTTTTCGAGCGGTCCCACGTAATATAACAATTTGTGGATTTCCGCGGTAATTAAGAAAAAGAAATTTTTGCCCCAAAGCGGCCGAAAGAGAAAGAGGGAGACGCCGGTGGGACAAGAAGGCAGAGCGTGCACGACGCAACATCCTAATTAACTTTACTTCTTTTTTTCGTCGACGGGGCGACCCTTAAAAAGTGACGCACACACATGTGTGTGTGTATGTGTGTGAGTGTGTGTGTGTGTATGTGCGAGCTGGTGCGCGCTATGTGCTACAATCCTGAAGTATTACAAGGCGCGCGGATTACAAATCCTCGCAAAGTACCTATCCAGTTACGACCTGTTTTACGGCCCCTGAAAAATTCCCTCGCGCGCGCAGATATACACACACGCTTGCGCGCGCGCCCGCGCTCCGAGAGCGCGATGGAATTTCCTATCAATTAGGGACAGGTTTCCCCGGCGGCTTGGCAAAGGACCTTTTTTTTACTCGCTCCCCCCGCGCTCCACCGCCGTCCTCGTCGCCCTTATATCCTCGAAAAATTCCGTTTTTCTCGGTACACGCGCCAGGCTCGACGTGGGATATTCGCGCCGGACGTCTAAGGACTTAATACAGGCCCGCGCGCGACGAGTGGATCATTATTTTCACACCATAAATACCCGGCTTTTTGCCTCCTGTCCTTATACATCCAGCGAGTCTATCTTCTACGCACTCGTAAAAAATAATTAGCCGAACCACTAAACTATAATTTCTTAGGCGATATAAGTGTAACATAAACCCGAGCGCGTAAATCTATTGCACAACTCGTAAACACGCCCGGCATCGCTCTCAATATACACTCGCCTACTCGAGTTTCATAAAATCCCTCTTGTCTAAATTAGTTAACCATTTTTCCCCTCCATTTTTCACCGACCAACTTATCTCTCCCACCACTCCCCCCTCTCCCAACGGCGAAAGTTTAACAAACGTTATAATCCCCGCAACGCCATCGTTATTAAACTATATACTCTCGCGTGCGTACTTGCATGAACACACGCACACATAGCAAGCCGCGCGTGCAAACTCGGCCTATCAAATCAATTATTGTTAACGGTGAGTCGGCTCGATTTCACCATGAATGTCATTTGCAATCTCCGTGGCGGTCGGAGAACGGCGCTGCAGCGGTTGCCGCTTGCGCGCGCGCTCTGGTTGCACACCGACGGCGCGCGGTGAAATCTTGTCGCCACCTGCGATACACGTGCTTCGTGACTAATTTAAATGGAGATTAGAGTTATTAGTAATTTATTGGCGTATAAACGAGCTTTCGGAGTTCGGCTCTCCCGAGAGCGCGGGCTTCTTTTTCCTCTATTTAAGCGCTCCGCGCTCTCTCCGTGGTTATATCGGCCCCGAGACTGCGCGCCATTTGCATGCGCGCAGTAAATCACTTTTCGTTAGCGTGCCTCGATCTATATAATAGTTCGGCGGAATGTAAAAAAGGAGGAGGATATCGCACGCTACTTGCGCGCTTCGCTAGAGGCTAATGCCTCTGCCTTCGCTCGCTGGCTTTAATCGCGGATCATTTCTTTAATTACGTCGATTCGATGTTTAATGTATGCAAGAGGGGGGAAAAATCGTTTTTCGTATCGGGCCGGGTTAAACGCGTGTAACTCGAGCTTGATCGACAATTTAATTGCTAAATAATTAATGCCGAATGATTAATGTATGGCTTTGCTTGAACTAGAGACGCGTTACAAATATACCGAGATCGATGCATAAATGAATAATCTATAGATGGAGAGCGCTTTTGCATTTCTATTATTATCGTATTAGAAATTTTTGCGATAGAAAATTGACTTTTCCTTTTGTTAGAATAGCTTTCGAGTGGTTAATAAATTTAAATAAACTGAGAGCTTATAATTAGGAAGTACATTCTATTTTATTAATTTAAAATACCCATCGTTCTATAAAACTCTATTGAATCCGTATTTTCAATATACGCTCTCGTTCAAGAAACTCGCTGAAATATTAAAAATGCAAATCGTTAAATCCCGCTCAAAATAATCTAAAAAAAGTGGGTAATGTGGGTCGAAGAGACTCGTAAAATTAGTAAATCTCGATACTTAAAAAGGGCAATCTCCCGGTTTCATTAGTATTCATGAACGTAATAGGGCTCAGCTGCGATGAAGCACACTTTAAAAAGTATTCGCGGTTAATAAAACTCGGACGAGACTTAAGCGAGATTAGTCCGAAACACCTCCTGTAACCAACTCGTTACAAGACGGCAGCAGCAGTAGAGCCAAGGGCTACTACTATACTACACGAACCACTCACAGGCGCGTCGCCGCAATGGAATCAGCCGTCATCGACGGGCCGGCTCTCATTTTCATAAATTATATTAATTCGCCACGGGGACGGGGCAGAGGCGTTCGGCTGATTGGGTGACACGGAACCGACTGTAGACTAGCTCTCCTCTACTCCCTTTCTCCGCTACGTTCGTCGGATTTTTTCTCTCTTTCTCCAAGTCGTTCCTTGTCTTTCCCCCGGCAGTTCGCGTGTGCGCGAAAACCTCTTGTATTTTATTTTAAATGACGCGCACCGCGGTCGTTAAACTCATGCGCGCGCGCGAGTTCTAAATCGATATGCGTTAATTAAAAAGGCGCGTGTACGTGAGCCGAGCCGAGCGCGCATATGTTCGCGCTGAAATCAATTTCATTTAAAACTAAATAATGCATGAATTCCGTTAATTAAAGCGATACAGCCCCGTCATTTTTATAATTATTGCCGAGTGCCGAACGAATTCTAGACGAGAGCGGAGTGTTTTCACAAATTTCGTTTTAACGCAATTAAATGGAACGTAATTTCGAGATGTAATTAATTATAATTAGTTGCGCCCCTCGCGCCCGCGAGGCCAGCGCCGCTCGCGCGTGCGATGGGAAAATTCGAAAAAAAAAAATTCGGTTCGATATAAAAATATTACGACTCCTGGAAGAGATTTTTTTGTCCTCTCACCCTTCCACTTGCCGATGGTTCCGCGGGAACGACAAAAGCGCGGGCGAGGGCTGGAAATTAAAATAAAAAATGCCGGCATAGAGTAAGCAGCTGTCGGCGGCTCATAAAACTCGGCGAGCATTTTTCGGAGAACTTGAGAAGAGCGATTTGCCTCTCCCTGTCTACTTTTCTCTCTTTCTCATTCCTATACCCTCAGCGTATACAAGTCGTCGTTTGTTCGCTCGCGCGCCAGTGTCCACTGTGCCGTAGTGCAGTCGGCGCATTAAAAGCCAGGCATATTCCTAATGCAGTGCGCGCGATCGCAAAAGAGCAGCAACGCAGCAGCTCTCTTTTATACGGCCCTTGAATACGCTTATCATGCGTAAGTAGGCACTGTTTGTAAAGCAGCAGTGGAAGTCGCTTGCTTTGGATTCGTCTAAGAGTGGCCGGGCGGCCTCATTGTCTTGTAAATCGCGCGGCGGGCTTCGGCTAATATCGTAATTCTTGGCTGTCCGCACAATTGCGCGATCGCTTAAATAGCGATTATTGCGTCTGGAGGGCGGAAAGGCGATGTAAGGGACATTGTGTGATAAGCGGTTGGATTGTTTTTAAAAATTCAGGCTGAGTACACTCTCGTAACGGCGCGTTTGTTCAATATTTATTTTGGTAAATTCTCACTCGTTTAATTATGTAAGAATTCGCGTACATTTGGAATAATTGCGGCGCGTATTATTTTTTAATTTTAAATAACAATTTCAATAATTAATTTAAAATTCCACATCGGCTCGCGCGGCAATTTTTGTTATTAAGATCCGCTCGCAATATAAACATAAAATTGGGAAAGAGTTTCACGGTAATTGTGCGTGAGCGCCGGGTATCCGGGGCTCGCTCTCGCGCGGGCATATAATTTTATCGAAAACAAATTAATTTTAATGAATGCAATACAAGTAAAATTAACAACATGTAAATATAACAATGATACAAATAAGTTCGTTAAATAATGAGAAATATTTTAAATTAATTATTCATGCAATTCGCGCGCGCGCGAGCGATATTACCGCCGCGCGGCCGACGTGCTCGTATCAATACGAGCGTACAAACGGGAGCGCGAAAAATTCGCATATCAAATGAACGTGGGCCGACGAAAAAGGGGCAAGAGAAACAAAGTGCAAAACGAATTCAATTGCCGGGGGTAGAATAAAACAGGCGCGCGTATAGCTGTACCCGCTAAAGAAGCGGCTAACCGGCGTACTTAGCCCGATAAAGTATATACATATACGTTCTTGCGCTTCTCTACGCGGACCGTTCGTCTTTCGCGTTTGCCGCGTTATAGTGTTCTCTTTCTTTTTTCCTCGCTGCGTCGTGCTTTTCTGAGCGTGTGTCTCTTCTTCTTCTACCGTTCGGGAGGTGGCGAGGGCAGTAGTGGCGGCGCGATGGGGACAGAGATTTTTATTTCGTATCGCGAGAAACCAGTTTGTAAATAATGTAAATCCAGAGAAAAAGAGCACAGTGAGGGAGCCCATGGGAGGGAGGAGGAAGCGTCGCGCGAAGAAGAATCAGAAGGACTGAGGAATTGAAGAGAAAGAGAGAGAGACTTTTGAATCCGGAGCGCGAAATCGAGCTGACCGTTGTGGTTGAATTAGTTTCTATATAGATAAATAAATGTAATGACGAAAATAATAATGGCTAGTTTGTTAATTATTATTGAATTGATTTTAAAAATCGGTTAGTATACTTTCACTTTTCCGTTTTTCATCGCGCTTTAATCTATAAGAATATAAGTGAACTTACTTTACTTCAAAGTATTAACTACGATTTATAAATTATATGAATAATTAATGACTATTGTGATTGCATATTTCAAGTAGCTCGAATCCTACAGAATTTATAATGCAGAAATTTATAAGTAAAGAAATTCGTTCAAAGAAAAATCGAGCAAATAAAGGAGGAAAACAATTTATCTTATTAATGCATTTGTAATGAACCTGACATTTAAAATTCAACCTTTTATTTACCGCAATCAGCGCGCGCTCTTTAATCTCGCGCACTTCTTACATCATTCCAGCTCTCCTGCTCTCGTATCCCCAGCGGACTTAAACCTGTCAATTAAGTATATTAAGTTTTGCGAAAGTTTTAATTTCAAACAAAAATCGCAAGAGCAAGCGAACGAGAGAGCGAGAGAGAGAGAGAGAGGGAGAGAGGGAGAGAGAAAAAGGCAGATCGTCGGAGAGAATGCAATCAGCGCGGCGCGGGCGCGCAAGTCGGCCCGCGGAGCGAAAAGAAGCGGCGCGAGCAAAAAAGGCCAAGTGAGAAGCAAAGGCGCCGAAGCGAGTCCGATTTCGGTAAGACACGAGCTCGCGGAGCCGAGCGATCGGATTATTAAGTCTTACTCGTCGTTCTTGCTTGAGCTAATACGCGCGGGCATAGGCCGAAAGGGAGGAGCTTCTCGCTCTCTCACACATATGCGCACTGACACACACACAGAGATGTAGGCCCGAGCGCGAGATTTACAATCTTGCGCGCCAAAAACGTAATTTATAGCAGCGCGACTGCATTCGTTCCGTTTGTCGATTAGCGTTTTGCCCCTTTGCGCCGCTGCTGCTGCCCGGCGCTGGCTGCCGAGCGCGAAGGACGCGCGCTATAAATTGTAATTTGCCACCGTGCGGATATACCGGGGAGTATATCACGCGAAGTCTTGGCGCATCAGTGTCATTGCTCGTTTCGAAGACACGTTAATTAAATCGCCATTCATTTGCCTCTATTTTCAGCCAAGGCTCTGTGTCCCCCCCCCCCCTCTCTATCTTTCTTTCTCTCTCTCTCTCTCTCTCGCCTTCTCCTTTAACTCCGGCCTCTCCTTTATTTTTCAGGCCCGTCCTCGAAAAATCCAGCAACGATTGCCCGTATTTTTTCGTCCTTTAATTAGGTAATCAAACGAGTTTCAAGAGCAATTTATGATGTTATTTATTGGAGCCGCGATATAATGGTATAAATTTTCCTTCTTCGACGAAAGGAAAAAGAAGAGTCCGCCTTACATCGCGCTAATGCAATTTAACCCAACTGCAATTTCGGCCCGAGCAGTGCTCGAAAGGGGGGGGGGGGATGAACATCCAAATCTTTCATCAGAGGCTACATATCGAACGCACTATCCACCGCCCCCCGCGCTCGCGTATCTCGCAATTTGTACAAACTTAGTTTCCAAATAACTATAATCCCGACAATTATCTTTCAATCCCGGCTGCACGCAGACACCTCGTAAAAAACGACTTTCGAACGAGATTATTAATAGAGAAGGCTCGAGCGAGAGAAAAAGTGGAAAAGGCGAGCAGGTGATGCCCGGACGAGTCTCGCCCCTGGGATGAGCTCTAAGTCATCAGACGGCCGAGATCAGTCGGGTAATAGGCGCGCCGATATATATATAGGTGGGAGGGGGAGAGAGGGAAGAGTTGGCCATCGCGAGAAAATAATGTGAGAACGATTTCTCGGAGCGAGCGCCATCATTACACCGATCTCTTTCCCGTGGCATTATCACGGCACGCGCGAGCGAGAGAGAAGCTTGCGTGTATATATATAGTCTCTCTCTCTCCTCTTCATTGGCCGGCCGGCCGGTGAGCGAGCTTGGTGATCGATCTGTCGAGGCCTAACTCCTTCGGCCCGGCTCCGGCGCGCAACCCTGCAATTACTATCTATTATATCGTGGCGTGTGGGTGTAGCTGTAATCTCGCGATCGTGTCGAGCGAGAGTCCGGGGCCGCAGCTTATGCTATAAGGCTTGTGTTACCTCGCTTCTTCATTGGCTTTGCGCCTTAGATGCGTGCTGTGTGGATAGGTGCACTAGTGCGGTGCCGATCGGTGCGAATTCGACACAGTTTTCCAGCTGGTGATTGCGACGGATAGATAAGTCGTTGGAGGTGAGAGCGTGTTTACAGAATTTAATTTAATTTTGATGTATGAAACTTATTGTTTTTATGCGTGGCCGTAATGTAGGATAAAGACTCTGTCAGGAATACTTAGAACTTGTGTAATTTAGTATACAAGAGCTCGAGAAAGGAAATTGCAAGGATCAAAATTTCTTCGTGCCATGATTGAAGATGCACGTTGCACCTCACACTCCAAGACAAATACCCACACACACACACACACGGGTACACTAATACCAGCAATCCCTTTCAATATCATTTCCTGCTGATCGGCCAATTGACAAAAATCACCCTGGCGTCATTATCGACTGCGGTCTCTTCTCACGCTCAATCGCTCGCGCGTGCTGGTGTTTCTTGCGCCAATACCAATCAATACATTCCGCGCCCATCGCACAACCACAGCGCTCGCACCGCACCGCCCGCCGCATCGGCTCTATACGTGCGAACGCGCCTATTTTTTTTTCCAATCCCGCGAGCGCTCTAACGAGGGTTAGACTTATTTTTATCGGGAATAATGCGCGCGTCAGTTTTGGAGCCGAATCGCGCGCTCATTGGAAAAAAAAAGCGGCGCGCAGCTCGCCCGAGCCACATACAGCCGATTCCGCAATAGCGAGCCGTCATCGTTATACACGTTATATACATATATATGTATATAGGTTCGGCAGAGCGAGCCCTTTTGTCTCTCACCTGGGCGCAGCGGCGCGCGCGTCACTGTTTTGTCAGCGCGCTTTTGTCCTTGCCGGCTTTTTTTCTCCCTTCGGCAAGAGAGAGCCGCACTTTTCCGAGAGCGCGATTGCGGTCGCCGGCGCGATATTCGCTCGCGCGGAGACAGAGAGCGCGAGCTTTTTTCGAATTTATCGGACTATAACCATGGCGAGAGCAAGCTCGTTTTTTTTTTTTTTGTTTCAGATCGAGGCTCTCCCTTCGATACGTATCAGCGCGATAACCGTATTACGACGCGTGGCCGGCTCCGTGTCTTTGTTCCTGGGCGATATACACATTGTGGCTGGTTGCTCCCCCGCGCCGCGGATCCGTTTCTCGCGCATCGCGGTATTAAGCAGACAGAAAACGACGGGGGGAGAAAGCGAGGAAAAGGAGAAAAAGAGAGAGAGGTAAAAATCGAGGAGGTATGGGTATACGCACACTTTTGCGGCGAGGTGGGCGAGCGGCTCGCTTTTCGCCGGGGCTGACTCTTTGGAAGCGCGGCAACCAATCGTAATGATCGAATTAAGAGTTTTTTCATGCGCGAAACCGAGTCCATCGCACGTATTAATTGCTTCTCTCTCCCGTGAATTACTCGTATATCTGCTCGATCCGTGTATTTTTTTTTTCTTTATTTTTCGTTTTACGCGCTTTTTACTCGCGTACGTGCGCTCGGCCCGCGTTTGATAAGCGAATTTTTCAGTAATTAATGTAAAACAATTTAAATGAATTTGAGGCAATCGAGTCAATTTGTTTTTCGAATATATATCCTTTGCGTTTTTTTATCATTTCCGATTCGGTTATTTTTCTGTCGAGCGCAAATACGCAAAAATCATGAAGCGCAAATTAATCAAAATTATTTTCAATTAAAAGCAATTATTATTATTCGACCAAGCTAAACAATCTACACGGCTCGCCGCGTCTCGTTTTAAAATTATTTTACCGCGCAAAAAAGTTATAGCACAATGTTTCTCCAATCACGAAGGAGTAAATATTTTCACTTCGAAAATAACTCTCGGAAGATTTTTAGTCATTATCATCCTTTGTTGCGCGTAATTACTTGTCTTTCTTCTTCACGCCGAAACAACTTGCTAGCCAGCAGCGGCAGCAGTATACAACGCGTTGCTACCGTCGTATATACATATATACATACACACAAGCTCGGGCGCGAATGAAGCGAGAGAAGTGGAAACGGCATGAGAAGGGGCTGGCTTTGGAGGGGGCTGCTATAATTACTTGGCCGGTAATACAGGGCGAGCGTTGAGTGGCAGCTCATATTACTTCACCTAATTCGCGTGAAAACTAACCCCCTTCGGAGGAGATGGAACACGGCGCTGCCGAGCGATGGAAATTGGAATTGGCCGTCGTGCGTCCCGTAGGCGCCAAAAAACCCATGAAATTCATTTCTCTGATGCGCCGCGCGCGCCTGCATATATATACCTCTACCCGGCTTATGCGCAAGAAGCCTCAAAGTGTCTATCTTATTGCCAGCTCGCACTTTGCTTTAATTAATTTGCGAGCAGTATATAATACGGCGAGCGACCGGCGGCGCACCTGACTTTAACGCGTGTTTTATCAACGCGGCGGCGGTCCAATTTTTCGCGCTATAGCCACCTTACCAGAGATAAGAGCCAGCCTCTCGTGCGGCTCTATATACTTTAACGCAATCGGCAGCAGCGAGCTACCCCGCCGTAAAATCCGTCGCGCGTAAAGAGGCGCTTTTTGACGATCCGGAGTATAGCTTCGCGCGGGCTCGTTGCGCTCACTCTGAGGTCCGAGCAGTTCGGATAATAAATCGCGTGTCTCTCCCGCGCACGCGAAGATTACGAGGCAAACATAATTCTTGTTTGTAGTAGATAAGATAGCCGAGAATAAGAGAGAGAGGTGGAAGCTGCGCCGGCTGTGTGTAGAGCTGTGAGCGCGCGAGAGACGAAAAGGGAAAAGGCGAGGAGGGGGGGAGGCGCAGGAGACAAGGGGCTTATACGCCTCTATCGGCGCAGCTTATCTCAGGAAGTTGTCGGGCAAGACGTCGGGACAGCACGTTTAAGACTCCGAGGCCTGTGTTTAGTCCCGGTCCCGACTTTTCCCCCGCTGGATCTCCCTCGCTTTTCCCCTGAACGGAGGGGGTGGAAAATCACACTTTACTTGCGCTAACACATCACTTTGTCGAGGTCGTATAACTTTTTTTTTTCTGGTGGATCTTTATATTGACTGTGCGATTCGCTTGCCCCGAGGTTTGGATGAAAAAAGGTGGCTTAGCTGGTGGATGAGACACGTGCTGAGGTCGGAGGTGTAAGTCGTCTGATAATCAGTGAAATTTGTTCTTGTCGGCTTAAATGTTATTTATGTGGAATATACTTCTAAAAGCTTTGGTTACTGTTTAATAATGATATTTACTGTTTAATAAACTAGTTATGTGTATATATATGCCTGGCACTAATGGTTTATTTCTTTTCAAAATGAAAAGACGTTTCTACAAACAGTTAAATTAATTAGCAAATCAGAGCAGGGCTTATCGCTGAATCTTATTTTTTCAAACTACGCACGGGAGATTCATAAAAATGCAATCTGATTTCAAGAACATCAAACGCACTCGCATAGTATTAATAAAATAGAGAGAGAGAGAGCAGGTGCCGAGCCGCGCGAGCGAAAAGATCAATATCCCTCATTAAGCTAAAGAACGCTCAAGTGAGCGTAGGTACATCGCGGCAGTTCAAAGGGTTCTTTGCTGGCGCGAGATTTTCGAAACTAAGGACGAATGCCTTTGCCGCGCGTTCGCGCGCTCAGCCGAGTGAGAGCGACAGGAAAAAGAACGGAGGACGCAAGGCACACGGACTAATAATCCTTAATAAGCCATCGGGAGATAAACAAGCGTGGCAATTAGGCTCGTCTTCGTCCTCTCGGCGAGGCGCGTATATATATAGCCACAGATTCGAAGGTAGATAGGCTGGCTTCTTGCACGCACAGCCGAGCGCTCGGCTCGCCCGATCGAATTTGACTTGAACTCGGCGCGCTCGCTCGAGCGGAAGCCTCTCGCGGTTTATTCTTTTTTCCAATTAATTTATATCCGCGCGCCGCGCGAGGTATATATACCTTAAGGGACGGAGGAGAGAAGGAAGGAGAGGAGAGGGACAAGTTTGGCTAGCGTTAAAAGGATCGCACCTTTATAGCCTTGCCGCGAGAAGATGGGAGCGTCGCGTGGATCAGTCGGAGCACTTAGACGGCGCGCGCAGGGAGAGAAGAGAGAAAAGTCCATTGACTTGCTGACTGACGTAAGCAATTAGTGCGCTGTTTTGTTTGCTTGAGCGTAGCGCTTAAAGTTGTTTGAGTTTGCGTTCGTGTGTGCAGCCGGGGAGCCGCGCGCGGTTATAAGGTCGCAGTTTGCCGACTGCCAGCTATCGTATTCTCTTCTTTCCTGGAGGCTATTCGCTCTGAAAAAGAGAGAAAACATTATTACTGTTTTCTAATGATTTTCTAGGTATTCGAAGATTGTTTTAGCTTGTCGATGCGCGATGGCTTTTTAATTTAATGATTTCGATTTACTGATAGTTTGAAAAATTTCAAATTAGCCAAAAATTAGCTAAAACTAACATGTTACAAATAACTATAAATTGACATCCTTCAACTAATTTCTTGTTAGGTTTCT
>JAPYZA010002691.1:0-20874 GCA_030522685.1 Eupelmus azureus | reverse complement strand
TATAAATTGGGACATGAAAGTCAAACACATAATAATAATAGTGATGTGATTTTTTCGAAAAAGCAAGTAGCTAAAGCTCGCACGATGTCTTGAACTCGTGTATGTGTAAAGTTTTAAAAAAAGTCGTGGAATGAAGTTTGGTTTGATAACAGTATTAAGTACATATGTATGTAGTATGTATATTAAATCATATGAGATAAAGAAAAAAATTATTATAAATAAATTTTCGCAGAATAAATGAAAGCTGAAATAATATTAGTTAAAAAAAAGGTAGTCACAGAAAATATGCTTGACGATTAAAAACGCTTTAAAGACAAAGTTGTAAAAGTTGTCCTGTGATTTATTAGCAGCTATATTGGCTCGCACAAAGTCTCGTGATCGGCGAGCGAGAAAATAAAAATCGTTAATCACATTGATAGATCAAAGATTAAAAAAAACAATGTTTTTGTCATACTGATGTATGCCTGGTTATAAGTTAACCTTGCAACGATGACCAAATTGCATTTGCAACGAGTAATGGCGAGGAAAATAAAGTTTTTCTTAGTCTTAATGTATTCGAGGTCTAATGTACATGTGAGGCCTCGAAAGTATGTCCTCCCCAACTTTGGAAGGATACATCGTGTGTTACGTATGATACTTTCACGATGCTCGCATGATACAGAATGATATCATGGCGATAAGCTGATAGTATTTTCTTTTTCTATTTTGCTAGTTTAGGATATTTTTGTTCATTCTACACATATTTTTTTAACGCTTTCTCTTATTACAGTTTCCAATAAAATATTGGATAGTTTAAATGTACATTTTTACTAACAATATAATGTTGTCTAAATTATCCCTATTAGTAAGTAAGGTAAATATTCACAACATTCTGTTTTATATTTTTTACTATACCATATTTAGTATATATGTCTTATTTCTATACTATTAAGCCTAAACTAGCAAACAACTTTTGTAGGCGTAGAAAAAGCATACATGAGCATAAATACCATTGAGAAAAGTTAAACACTTGGATGCAAAACATCTATAGAGCGGCGAGACGATTAAGTATATGAGAGAAAAAAAAACATAGAGTACGAACAGACCAATCGCATATTTTTTCGTGAGCGAAGTATAATGAGCGATCGATTTTAGAGACAGAGACAGAGTATGTAAAAGAATAGCATAAGAATTTGTTCTTTACATTCACTTATAACAACCATGCATGGTTTCCGTTTCTCTGGTCAGTTTTCGAAGCCGCCGACCAAAATTGTTATTCCGCTCCGCATACGTCCGTCCTTCTTTGTATGGCAGAGCGAGAAGATCGTAGACACTCATGCAGATGCAAATATTTTTTAATATTGCTTGCATCTTTATTCCCTCAGAGAGCTTTGGACACCTTTGGATCTGTTGGTTTCGCCCTTTTCCTTTGGTTTGTCTTATTGTTAAATAGGATAAGATTATGATGAAATTTCAAAAATACTTTATGGTCCAATTACGCCAAAAAAGTATTTTTAAAATAACTTATATTTTGATTCATAGAATTTTCACTTTTAAAAAATCCGTTGATAAAAATATGAAATTTCATCATTGAAAGTCATGTTGTTATATTTTTGAAAAATTAATTAACAACAACAAAGGTTAGAATGTCAATCCAGTATTTTTATTGTCAATAACTTTCACATTTGATTTTGTGAACTTACAAATGTATGAATTCGTACAAAAAGAACTAAGAAATGTAGTAACTCAACACGCATTAATATTAGATATTATCTTACAAATTATTAATATTGTTAATAAAGTTGTAGGAAAATTTGATTATCATATTTAATTTTTTTAATAAAATTTACTAACTAAGTTGTACTTTTACTATTAATGATGTATTAAAAATAAATTCGAACTCGCGTACTTTGGTTTGTTGGTTTAGTCATGAGAATCTTAAAAAAGTGTGATACGAGTGCAACAAGTTGAAAAGGAAAGCGGAGTGCAAAAAAGGTTAATGTTCTGAAAAATCTTGCAACATTGTTTCGTTAATGAGAAGATCAAGATTAAAAAATCTATAGTGTCAACTGTGGAAAAGTATAACAGAAGGAAAGTGAAATCGTCCCACTAAAGAATAAAGTCAATTAGGTTTAAAAAAACTTAAACATAACTAGAAAGGCAAGAAGGATTGAACAAAAAGTAATAAAAAACATTAAAAGAAACACCTAAATTATTTTAAAACTAATTAATCTATAATTCAAAAGAGAGCAATAAATTATGTAGCAATCTAGATAGCTTACTGATAGGAATGTTATTTTTTTCTTATTTAATTATTTTTTTTATTAAGAAGAGAGTTTGCATTATTATCAAATAAATTACTCATTCAAACAATATATTTAGTCCCAAGCAAACGAAATACATTTTGATTATTTTAACTAAAAGTAATTAGATCCGAAATAGAAAAAACTAAGCTTTCAAAATTATTTAAAATTTAATTTTTAATAAAGTGTATAATATTTTGAAAAGTTAATAGTATGCTGAGGTATGAAAAAAATAAAATGAGATCAAAGTACCGAGAATGAAAAAGATCACAGTAAATAGAGAAAGTGAAAAAATTAGATTAGTTACTGAAAAATCGGAAAATGATGAGTTGATTCCTGCATGAGTTTATCAACAAACAAGTATAGAAGAGAAGTATTATATAAAATAAAAAAAACACAAAACATAAACAAGGGAACACATCACGCAACTGTCCTAAGTGTGCGGAGTGTAAAACGCATCTTACACATACTAATTAAAATTATTTCCTATTTAGTAACTCATACTTTCTTGTACTTAAAAAATATATATCTTTCTCAAGAAAAAGAATTTTTATTTCTATTAAGCTCGTATCAGTAATACTGATTATATAGTATTTGTAATAACAATATTATTTTAAGCAATAAATTATTAGTTTCAAATTTGTAATTGTTATAAAAATTATACAGTACACAATTCATATGTAGGATTAAGTACAAAAAAGTATAACATTACTTTAATTTATTCTAAAATTAAACCACTATTTTCCTAATGGTAGTTTTGGTTTGATCATTTAAATTTAAATTTATAAAAAAATTGATCTGATTCTTAAAAGTTATATCACTATCAGTTTGATTATAAATTTTCTTTTGACTGAATAATTTTATTTCATCGAAAATATTTGATTTTTATATTTTGATTGTAAATGTCTATCAAATATTAGTTTATCAACTATACGGATATTTTGTGCTTTGGAAAGTACATGAAAAAAATTGGTGAAAGTATTCATAATTAGAGTAACATTTGAATTATTTATAAAAACCATATTAAAAAAATCTTATGCTAAGTAATGTGAATTGTATTATTAATACATTTTCACAGTAATAATTGTACAATGCTGCAACAATGTAAATGTTACACCAACTTTTAGTTATACTCAAGATACTAATTTAGCTATTTAAGATTATTCATCCTTCGTGTCCTTTAATAAATTTCTTCGAAAAAATATTTGGCTTGATACACAATTGTTCTTTAAAATAGGCCTTCTTTACGGTATATAAAGCACACCAGTGAAAAAGGCACAATTGTTGTTTCTCGAAAAGGGGACTAATTAGACAAAATTATAGGGTATTCTTTGATAATGGCAGTGTTTGAGGCTACATGCTTGTATTCATTGTAAAAAATAACCGTCTCGAGCTAAAAAATGGGTCACCTTAAACTAGAATTCCCAGGTTTTCAGAAACTTTCATAACGATAGGTGAAAATGTACTAACATACACAAACAAGTCACTTGCCAATCCATCTAAATCTATTCCAGACAGATCCAAAACGATCGGAAAAACACGAAAATCCACACCAATAATTTCCATGTAAACCTCTCCAAAATCAGCCCTATCCAAAGCTCCTGCCGCGCAACGAACGCTAACGCCAGCCGAACTCGAGAGCAGAACACTACTCCGATCGCACGATGTTCGACGTGACATTGTCCGCGGAACTAGTGGGCGGCAAGGTCGTCTCCTCCTCCGTCTTCGGGCTCGTCGGCTCCTCGCTACTCGTCGGCGCGACGCTCGTAGTGCTCTTCGGCTCCTCGGCGCTCCTCTCCGTCGGCAGCTGGATCGAGATCTTGGATCCGCTGTCCGAGGACTGCTCCTTGGGCTTGAAGAAGTCGTCGTCGTCGACGAAGCTCTTGAAGTCGTCGTCGTCGTCGAAGGGCGGCTTGACGTTGACGGTGGTGCCAATGTTGGATTTGGAGTTGCCACCGCCGCCGCCGTTGTTCTTGTTGCCGCCCAGGAAGCTCTGGATGACCACCGGCCCGAAGATCTTAAAGATCTCGCCGAGTATGGCGTCCACCTTGTCGTCGATCATCTGGAATGCAACGTTATGCGAGGCTCTGTTTTGTTTTGCCGCTCGGGTGGATGGACGTCTCCTGGCGCCGCTGCGGCTTTTCCCCAAAGTTTTCGTCGCCGCCAGAGAGATCGTTTTTTGTCGCTTTTGGTGATGTACGATTGTTGTGATGGAGAAGAGAAGAATCGCTTTTGGTATCGGGTTTTTTTCTGCGATTTTCGTGCGCATAGAGAAGTAGGAGATTGACAGAGACAGCGAGAGTTTTTTTTTATCTTCTAATGTAGCTTTTGATGTTTGGAGGATAGAATGATGCAATGATCCTTTCTGGTTCGACTGATTTTTTACGATTTTCAGCGTTGACATAAATTTAAGGATTACTTGACGGTGAGTTTCAATGAGTCAAGAAAATTAAATTTATGTTTTTTTATCACTAAATTGGGTTCTTTATTACTTGTCAACTATAATTATAAGAGGAGTTTCAGCAATCTGGCAAGGGAACGTCGAATAATATTCACTTGTAAATAAATTTATAGATTTTATCTCTAGGATAGAATACTGCTTTGCGCAAAATAAAAATAAATAATGTTATTACAGTGCAATTTATGCAAGTAGAATTATACAATTAGGACAATGTTTTGCTCAATAGTAACTACAATTTGTTAGGGTTAGAAAACCGTAAAAAAAGTTAATCACTGATAAAACGATATCACGTAATTAACGACTCGTTATATTACTTTACGTTACATAATGATATCATTCAAGAAACACAATTACTTTAATAATAACATTATCGCAACTATAGTTCAAGGAGTATTTTTAGCAAGGAATTATTGAAAAAATTCCTTATAAATAGAGTATTTTAAATATAATGAAAACATTTACCAACAACGAAATTGATCAAATATCAACTTCTTTCATCCAACAAAAAATCCTAACCTCACTTAACACCCAAATTACTCCCAACCCAGGCCCAATGCACCAAAAAAAAACCGATCGATTTCACGTCTCCGGACCGCGTGCAGCTAACAAAAAAAGCAAAACGATCCCAATCCCGTCCTCAGAAAACTGTCGCGCTTGGCTAGAGCCCCACGGTGATATTAACACTTTTTCACACTCGCTTAATGACGAAACGTCCAGGACGATATGCGCGATGCTCGGCCTCGGACTGAAAAGCCTGCCAAGCATCGATGCGTTTCGCCATCTGCGCCCACGAGTACAATCAAACGCCGCTTGAATTTCGCGCGTGCATAGGGTATATATCGGGAATACGAAATTGCCGGCGCGTTGCCGCAAGGCGAGACTCTAGGCGCGCTTTTCCATTTCAAATCGTGTGTGGATCGTCGGAAAAGCTGGCCGTTCGGGGAATTAGCGGCGAGTTGCGAGATGCGGCGTAGGCGAGGCGCGATCTTTGGATTGGGAAATTTTCGCGATAAGAGGCGAGGTGGGAATGGCTTGGAGATGGTCTTGGGTGAATTAGTTAAGGTTTAGTTGAAGCCGAGACTTCGGAAGAGTGCATAATTAAATTAATTATATGGTTGATAATGAAACAAAGAAAAATTAATTCTTGAATTAATGCCAAATTATTCTCACATACATCTTAACAAATCGAAAGCTAAAGTAAATATTCATCAAGCGCGTTTTCATGCATTCGAAGCTCTACAAAACTTCAGTAAGTCAACACGCATCCTTGAGCGGCGCGTTTCAAAACAGCTCGCGGGCCATAAGAAAGCGCGGATACACTTCGCGTCAAAAAGTAATTATTATATACAGAAGTCAAAGGCGCGCGGCGGTATCGCTTTTTCCCGGGCGAAAAATTTAGCAACAGCTCGCTATTGCTATAATAACGCCCCGGCGTTAAAATAACGGCCGGCCGGCGCAGCGGCGATCCAAATCGGGGCGCCGATTCTGATTGATCAATGCAGGGGCGCTCAATCGGAAATTACACAGCCGACGGGCCGTAATGAGCCTGTCGCGATTGCCAAATTGCCTCTATCGTATAAATATATTTTTTTCCCCGCTCGATAGCTCGCCTATTCTGTTTTTCTTTATTTTTTCTTCTCCTCAAGGATAAACGCGCGCGTCCGATGTTAATTATTTTAAATTCAATAGCGCGTTCGGGTCGGTGTATAGGATTTAGCGGTTGCTCAATTTTATTTTATTACAGGTTTTATTGTGCACTGTCGCTAGGCGCGCGCTATTGGCTCGAAATTGTCGCTGGGTTGGGCAAGATTTGGAAAAATAAGTTGCCGGCCGATAATTTTCTGCGTTACTCGTGCAAACACATACTGCGCGTATACAACAAAATAAATATTCACATCGCGAAAACTTTTCTCAATTTTTCTACTCACAACCAAGCCCACATAATTACAGTAGCAGCCGCAGAGCACACGCATAAATGCATAACACCGCGATCCCATAAACCAGCTCTGAAAAAAATCCATCCAAACAAAGAGCCCGATTACGGGAAGCCCGATCGCATTTCACACCCACTTAGCTCTCAGCGCGGTCGTTACACGCGTATACGCCAAGTGCATACACGCGCTCTCGGATCCGTTTTACCCGAACAATGCGAGGTGAATCGCCTCGAAAAAAGGGAAAAGCGCGCGCGCGCTCGTTCTCGCATAATACGCGCTTAACGCGGGCTTATCGATCCCAGACACGCTTTTTACGCCGCGGAGAAGCAACGACCGCAGGAGCCGGCTGCCCGGGTATTGTTGCGGCTGATGAAAGAAAGGAAGAGGCGGCTTGCTGGCTGTTTGATGCGAGCTGTTACGCGAGGAGAGGAATGCTGAGCTGGTGCTTTGAATTCGGAGCGGGTTAGGCTGTTGTTTTGATTTTGGACGGAATTTGGAAATGTGTGGATTATTCCGAATCTAGTTATGGCGGAAACATGACGCGAAAGATGCAGCTGTAGGCTAGACAATCGGCAAGTCCAAGCGCGCGTCGCGCGAAATTCGCGCGCCGAGAAAATCAGCGGAGCGCGCTTCCGGCTAAAGTAGACTCGTCCCCCGAGTGCTGGCCGCAGTCGGTCCGGATCGTCTTGATGGATATTTAAGAGCGGATCTCCGAGCTCGATGCAATTAATTCGTCACGTGCGGGAGATCGGATTTTCTGAGCGATTTTTATGCTTTGGCTCATTCGTAATGAGTCGTTAAGCCGTTAATTGCTGTGTCCGAATAAACGGGCGGTCGGAACACGCTGACTGGGAAATGGCAGATTTTTTTCTTTGAAAAAGTGAACGGGTGTGTGTTGGTAAAAGTGAGCGTCTCGAGTTACCGAAAGGGTGTGTTGAAGGAGCGCGTGCTGGTAATTCCAGGCGAAATTGAATACTTTGGAAAAAATGCACGCGTCTGGGAATGGTGTCAGAAGGATCTGATTTTGAAAATTCTTTGAAATGGCTTAGTTACGTGTATTTTATATTTAATTTAAGGGATGCGATTTAAAAGAATATTAAAAAAGTTTGGTATTAATTAAATGAGATATTAAGCCTGAAATTCATGTCAGAGTATTAATTAAACGGTACGGATGTCTACAGAGATCATCTACTACTAAAGACTGCTCGTGCATTGATTATGCAACATTTCCTTTGTAGAATCAATTAAGGATTGTATCTGGTTTATCTAAAAATCTGTTTAATTTCTTTTGAATTTTTCGAACAATATTTACACAATTATCATTTACTCTTTCATTATTTTAACTTTGAATCCGTAGAATGCTGATTTCATTTTTATCTTTGCTCAATCAACAGCCGACGAATTAGTTAATAAAATTATGCATAACTAATTAACAAGCATCGAGAGTAAAATAATTTTTGAATAAATATTATTCCAGCAGCGAACAATGAAGAAATTTCGTCAGCATTCCCGGCCAAAGATTACATTACGCGCGTTATTAAAGATTGATTTTATCGCGCGCGAAAGTATCTTTCATAAAAACGTGGCTAATAAAATATTGATATAAGCCGCGATCGCGAATTTTACCAGCGTGAAAACTGCAAAATCCCCGCAATACGCCGGCAAGGTCGGCTCTGCCATCCGTTGAAAAAAGAAATCATTCGTACGCGGCTCTACCTCCGTGGCCGGCTGTAAAAAGTACTACATTTTCTGCTCGGCGAGTTCATCGAAAGTGGCATGAAATTTTCGCGCATTGTTCTTATTCTTTTTGTTAAATTTTTCAGATTTTTCATGCGGTTAAACTAATCGAAAAAAGACTTGATTATTAATACCATATTAATTAGACTAGTCCAAAATGTATGTAAACAATTGAACATTTAACTGAAAGCGAATACGTCTCTAACATCCAAATCCAACCTTAAAAATCAAACCGATCATCTCATCAACACCTCCGTCACGGCCGAGCAGAAAAATCGCATAAATCCATAATCCTTACCCAGCCAACGGAAACCCGCGATATACACATATACGTTTCCTCGCGTATATATACTCTTCCGCTTTCGCAAAGGATCGGACCGCGGCGTAACCAGCTCGCGTGGCGCTGAATTGTATCAAGGTGCGCAACGCGAGGGATATATATATATACACACACACCAGCGACGAAAACGTCGCTCGTCGCTGCCTGCGCTGGCTTTCACGTCAGGAATGCCGCGCCGACGCTTGTGACGAGCGATGTAGATTCTCTTCTTTCACCCGTCTGTAGGCTACGGAGCTCTGTTTGACCGAGTGTTTTTCTAAAGTTTTGAGTGTTTTTGGAAGAGGGATGGGATTGTGAGGTTAGATGGGTAACATTTGATTGATTAGGGCTGATTGGAGTTTTTTGATTTGTTAATGGTTTGTTCTGGTGGGAGGTTTGGATTTATGCAGTTTTATGGGAGCGAGTCATATTTTGCGAGTACTTTGCGTTTGGGTATTTTGAATGGGATTTATGTAATTCTGAAGATGTATAATTTGGAAGCGAAAGATTTTTAGTTTGTATTTAAATGTAAAAAGGAACACGTTTTTACACGCGATATTTACAACTATTCAAAGAAACAAATTTACGTAATTATATGAAAATTTCAGCAGTGTCACCTTCCTTGAAAACTTACTTAGCCGTGCAAAAAGTAGTTTTTTCAGTGGCAAAAATGACGCCGGGAATTCCTAATTGTAAGTTTGCGTGCTTATCTTGTTTAAAATAGTGTATGATTGTTTCGGCAATCATAGATGTTTTTCCGGAAGTAAAATTGTCTTATTATGATTCAATGATTCTAAAGTCGCATTTATATCGAATAAATATTTAGAAGATAAAAAATTTCGAGTACAAGTAATATATCAATAGAAGCAATGATTTTGTAAGCATACATTAACTTTGTACAGCTTATTCATTTCCCATTATCATTGATTTATGGTATGATTGTCTGATTATTCTTGCATTGTACGTTTAAACATAATAAGATTCAGTTACTGATTAAAAAATATTTAAAAAATGGCATTATCAAGATAAAATCACAAGTTGCATTAAAATGAAGAAAATTAAAAATATAATATAGATAAGGTATGTACTTAAAAATTCATTAAAATATGAATTCGACAGAATTTCCAATTATTACAATTGCATAAACTATTTGATTATATAATCATTTATAATTTGAAAATTATTAATTCCACACTACCCTCTATCATCCTTCATAAAAAAACATTTCTTATCAAACTAAATATCATTATACTCTCCTTCAACAGATTAAATACCGTAACTCGAAAAACGGCATTACGAAATCAACTAAACCAGAATCAACAACGACGATAAGAAAACTCATGAAAATAAGAAAGTGCTGAAAAACAGATTAGAAGAAGGTGCTGATAATGACGGCTGCGCTGAACTCGTTAGCTCACCTTAGAGACGTCCGGGAAGAGCTGTCGCAGCAAGCCAATCGTCCTCTTGCTCCTCAGGGCCGCGTCGTTGTCGGCTTCAACCACCATCAGCTGATCGAGCGCCTGGAAACAACACACTTTTCGGTTGGCCCTCCGCTTTACAACAATTACCTTCCAACGAGGTGAGATTTATTTTTTTTTACGTGCGTTCGGCAAAACTAAGTTTCTGGCGTGCGCTGGTAAATGTCATTTCGAAAGGAAAAATGTTCCCTATTGTAGAATAAGTGTACTCTGTGGTTTGCTGTTGATGTTGGATTGTTTTGGAAAAAAAGCGTTTGTAGTTGATTGTTCGGTTTTCTACAATGGACATTGTGTTCGTTCGAAATGACATTTTTTAGGTGCGGTCTTAAATGTAAGTGTGGAGTGAATTTAAGGTAGTGCTGGACTTAAACTACTAAGATTTTTTTCTAGAGCTCAAAAAACTAAGTGTTTTTCTGAGCTTGTTAGCATTTGCTTTTGTTACATTTTCCGTAATACTTTCAGAGTTTACAGGAGTGTGTTGAAATAGTATGTATTTAACGCAACTTTCGGGGCAAGTAGGAAAAATTAAAAGAATGCACTTAGTATTCCGAGAAACGCTGCATTCTAATTGATAAACTCTAATTTGAAACAAAATTCCAGCCAATCCTCATCTAGCTGCTATTTTCAGATCTAGTAAAACCTCCCAATTGCTCCTGGCAAACCATTTCTCCAAACAGCGTCAAAAAAATTCTATTTACAATACTCAAATTACAAACTTAAGAAAACCCCACAACAAATTGCCCCGGAGCGCAACGGGCTCCAAGAGCAGCAATTTTTCAATTACAACTTTCAATTCCCCGTCGCTGAAAAGAAAAATCCGCCCTCGAGCAATTATCCAGCAATTCCAGCAACCAGCTCCCAAATATCTCTCTCTTCCAAAGCCGACTCCCTCACTTTCCTATCCCCGCGATCATAACCCGCGCTAATAGCCCGCTTCATTCCCCCCGTAATCACTGTCTTATCCGTCCACGCGCCGAGCTCCGCCACGTACCCCGGCAATTACGTGGCGGGCGTGATTTACGCGACTCGTAAAAAACCTCGCCGCGCGCGCGCGTCGATGCATAATCTTTTGTTTATTCAGCTTAAGCATTAGCTCGGACCTTTCACTCCCGTGTGCGTTTTACGCTCGCGTATTAATGTCCGATCGTTTCGAGTGTGGGCGAGTCGTGGGGAACGTTACATTGTGCTTAGGCACGCGGCTCGATTGCTGATTGTTTTCGGGATAAGGAAATTGGCGTTACGCTTTTGGCTGGAAATTTAAATAAAATACCTCGCCGCCGATGGATTTTTGTCTTAATTGGGTTATTTCGCGGGGGGGCTAGTTATGAAATTGTGAAAATTAATGGCGAGTACATAAACCGAGCGATATATAACGGCGGGACTGCATAATGTTTCATAACTCGTGCTTACTTTTCAGTGGAAGCGAAATTTCACTCGGATGTTTAGATTTTACACCTAGAGGATTTCGGCTTTTTTCGGTGGGGGGCAAAAAATTTTATGTAATAATTCGCGGACGCGGGTAAAAATATTTTGAATACTAAGCACGCGTTACATGCATCATTTTTTTAACGCCTGAATTTTCACTTTGTTCGCGAGATTGATTTTCATTATCAAAATTGTGAACAAGCCAGATTTCATTCTGCAGTCTCTTACATAATTCAGATTTTTTTCAGCGAACCGTTAACGCTCAACATAAAATTTTTAGCCGTATAATAAACCGAAAGCCAAAACCCTCACTGTAAAATTAATCAGACCAAATTTTTTGCAACGCGCCGTAAAATTACGCAAACCAACTCCAGGACCCCACAGGCTGTCCACCGGTCAACTATAACCACCAGCTTCAAATCCAAGTCACAAATATCTCCACGCAAAAAAAACCCTAATTACCCGAGCTCCCACCCAAAACTCCATAAGCTAAACAGCTCCCTCAAAAACAAAAAAAATCCGCCCGCCCCCCGAAAATTCCGCGAATTTCTCCTTAAACTTAACAGCCGGGCATTACGCAGCGCCGAACTATACAAAAGCCGGCTTATCTCGGGCCTAAAAGCCGCGTCGCGCTCGGGAATAAAGAAAAGTCGCGCTCGAGGCGTGGCAGCGGCTAAAATCGCCAATAAATATCGAGCGCGCCGCTGCTGTGTTGCCCAACGGCGCAGCTGGTCGGCCGGCTACTTGCCGCCGTCGCCGAGCGCGATACGGTCCACTTTCTCTGGAGCGAGCGCGCTCAGAGATACGGCCGCGCTATCGCCGAGATCTCGAAGCTGCGCGCAGCCTGGGATTTCGGAGCAACAGATTCGCCTGGATGATTGCGGGGATTTTTGAGGGTTTGGAGCTGGTTTTTGGAGACGGGGTGTGTCTGAGTAGCTGTTAACAGAGATTTTGGTTGTTAGGTGGAGTTGGGAGTGGAAGGTATTAATTTATTTTGGACTGGCTTGCTATGTACGTCTGTTACTACTTAATGTTTGAATAACGCAGCCGATCCGATTTTACTGTATTTTACGAGGTTGTAATCAGCGTTTACAATTATAAGTGGTTGTCTATAGAAGGCTTCTTTACCAATCGCTATTATTATGTCTTTTATTTAAAAAAAAAACGTCGATTGCCAACTGCCTTTTCCTACGTCGTTACGCTGTAGCTGTACTATAATTTTTTATTTCACTAAATATACACTTATAATTATTATACCCTACTTATCTATCGAAAGGTTAGATACTTCATTCTAACAAACAAAATATCAGTTGCAATAACTCTATCACACTAAAGCGCAAATTGCACGGCAAAACACTCTTCGATATTCCAATGCTAAAACACCAATTTACCATAACGACACGGGGCAAAAAAGCTCAATCAAGAATTCTCTCAAACCAGCCATTAACTCGCAAATTCCTCGCACAACCCGCAAAAAATTATTAGCCTAAGAAAGCACATTATCGCTATCAGAAACAGGTTCTAATCCACTTATCGGCGACGATAACCTCGCGGCTGCCTTTCCGTCGCGCGTCGAGCTCACTCGAAGCGCACAGCGCCCATCCAGACGTCTACGCGCGACCTTAAAGGCCATTAAGCGCAAGAAAAGCCAGCTCTCGGACTGGCCGCCGCTCTCTTATCCAGTCCGCCTCTCGCGTGTGACGCAAGCGTCTGATCGAAAACGAATCGATTCAATACGTTCGCCAGCTGTTAGCTTAATTCGTCGGCTTTTTGCGGGCGGGTTCTTTTTCGCATTTTCGCGCGTTACGAGGGGGAAAAAAAGCCAGCCGGACAAAGGCGACAGTCGCGCGGACATTCGGCGGAATTAATCAAGTGGCCGATCGCTCGTGACTCTGTGTACACTGCGTCCCCTGGCGTCATTTGATCGTTTAGAAAGCGGCACGACTCCGGGACAATTAGTTCTAGTTTCGTGGCTGAGAAATTATGCAGCGGCTGTGTAGAACGTCTCTTTCCCTCTCTACTCTGTGCCGGCAGGCTGAAACATTGAGCTGTCGGCTTATTGCCTTTCGTCGGCTGTCAGCTGGGTAACCTGCTGGGGATATACTGCGGAATGTTTCAATGGGATTCGCGGCGTTAATGAGTCGTGCGACGATCGGGTTTGGCTACCGTTGAACTTGAGGATATGCTTTTGTAGCTGGAGTGATTTGTCTTTTCTGCTGGTTGGAAATCAATTTTGAAAGAGTTGGAGTTGACGGGAATTTAATGGTTGGTTAATGGTGGTGCGAGCTTTTCGTTGGGAAATGTTTTATAATGGGTAATGAGACGTGCATTATTCGGGCTTGCTACTGTTGAACTTGAGGATGATTAGTGAAGGAATGATTTGTGTTTTTTGTTCTTTCTTTAAAGGTTGGTGATTGGTTATAAAATTTGAAAGATTGATGGAGCAGGTGTGAATTTATTGTTCAAAGAATTGCTAATGATTTAAATTTGAGATTCGTGTTTTTGAGATTTTTGTTGTGAGATAATAATTGCCGGAACAAGAGTGTTTTGAACGTTTCAATCCTGTTAGTTTAGATACTTTAATTAGAAAGTATATGCGTAAAAATACGGTCATGCTCGGCTGGGAATAAAACATTATTTGATAAGAACAATGAAGCAGTTACATTGATTTATGTTTAGACTACGATTATTTTGGCCAATAAAAGTATTACTTTCTTAAAGATCGCAATGCCTTTTCTTCCTTACTTAAAGAGAAAGTATATTATTAAAGACAACAAATTATACAACTCCTGATAGACCAAAACAAAAAGTTCATCAATAATAATCGTAAATATGAAATTTCTTATCAGCAAACTGTACACTCCATCAAACATTAATAATTCCCTTTATCATCAAAACTCCCACAAATATCAAAAATCATCAATCAACACACCAGCTATCACCAAACCAAAATAGCCCAAACAAGCCATCAGCCACAGCAGAAGGGTGTCAATGTCATCATTCCCCAGCGCGCGTTCGCGAAGCATCGACCTTCCCATGCGCCTCTTAAACGTTCGAACCACGTATACAACCGATGCTATCCGCTCCATTCACCTCACGCGCTCAAAAGGGATACGAGCCTTTCAACCAGCCGCGACTGTCGCCTTAGCTGATTTACAGAGTTCCTCTCAGCGCCGCGCGTCGTTTATTTATGAGCGTTTGTACAAGCCAGCGTTTACGGCTATATACCTCGCGCTTTGGCTTATCTCGGACACCTGCGGTATTACGTGTTTATCGAAACGAATCACCTTCGCCGTTCCGATGAAAAGCTGATATCGTCGATCGCGCCAATTTCCAAAATCACCGCTGTTTTCCCGGGCAAGCCCGAAAATTGCCGATCGAGCTCGAGAGCCTCGAATTATATCTTTACCCGCGCGCCGTAATTCATCCGCGCAGACATTCTTTGCCGGGGCTCTGCGTGCGCGCGACTTTGACGCGTATCGCGCGGCCGGGAGAGCAGAAATTGCTGAAATCGCGGAATCGGGTGAAATCGGCTCTCTAGCGAAACGAAAGCCGAGCGGCGTAGATTTGGAACTCGCGCGAGATAAATCGATTGTTATGTCGCGGGCGAAAGTCGCTGCGTGTCTTGCTCTCTCGGGCTTTTTTTGTCCGCGTTCGAAAGACGAGCGGTAAAAAATATCATATCGGCCGGTTTTCGCTTTTCGACCGATCGGGAAATTATTGCTCGAGTTACGCGCTGAAGGGGGCGTTGGGTGTTGCGCAGTGGGAGCGGTGTTAATGGCATTGTCGAGGCGGGTGAGATTGGGATCGGGTAAGGAGTAATTGAATGAGGTAAGATTTAATCTCGGAGGTTGCTTTAATTGGGGAATTTTGATACGGTGGTTATGTTTGTTGCGAATGGGGATTATGTTATTTTCGATTTGGGTTTGTGTTATCTAATATGGGATCTTTTGGGCTGTTGGAATATGTTTTATGTGTCTTAATTTATTTTAATTTATTATCCTTCATCTGGAGTTTGTGTATTTTTATACTTAAAGATTGAATTGAGCAAATCAAGCTGTAATAAATTTCTTTAAAATAGTAACTTGAGAACGTGTTGCCGATTTTGAAAGTGAAATTAAATTTGAACATTGCCCAACAAGGAAGTGTTTTAATCGAATTTATCTATCCTGCCGGAGCATCTTTCTTAGAGAAGGAAGTTCCTTATAGGTTCGTTAACATGCACGTCTATCCTGTACATTCCATATATGTTCTTCCGATAATAGTTTTACAAGCATCGCGAATATACTAGCCGTAAATATTTAGTAGCCACTTTAAATACATATAAATATTTATCTGCAATAATTAAAATAACGTGTATTTTTACTTTATAAGAATCAACAAAACTCGGCTCTATTCCACCTTGTTAAAAAAATATTTTTATTTTTTGGTAAAAAAATTATAAGTAAAAACTACCCGTTATAAAAACTACATTTTAAAAAACTAGTCCGCAACTAATCAGAATTGTATAATTCTTATAACAGCCTCAAAAGAAATTCACGAATTCAATTCCGCAGGCTTAAAATCGATCGTTGCCGCACAAATGTCAATCGGCGCCGAGAAGAGAGCAAGTGTAATCCTTTGTGGTTTCCAATTATACCGTCGAGTCCGTTTGGTAAGATTTGCTTTTTCCCAATCCCCGCGCCGCATTCGCCAGCTCCTTGCTCACTCCCAATACCAAATACACCCTCGCACCTACGGATCAGCAACCAAAAAAATCCCCCATTTTCGCAAAACTCAGCTGATAACCGTTTCCAATACCCCCCCAAAAAAGCCTATCCAACCGGCAAATCGGACTGGCACGCGTCAATCCATCTCCTCCAAAAAAAGCCTGCAACCGTCTCTTTCCGGCTGGCGATACACAGCCTCTTGGCATCATCGTGTAACGAACCTAGTCTCTACGCTCCTCCGAGCGAATCGCAGAGGCGCTCGCGCAGGTATACACACACACACACATCGAGTCGTGCGCACTTTCCATTAGGCAGCTCGCGCGCGCCGATCGATAGCGGCGGTATAACGTGAGCATAACGGGATTCTCTTTTTCGGGAATCGGGAGGGCCGGGTTATGTCAGGGAGTGGCTTACGTAAAAATCGGCGGGTCTAGGTTGGCGCGAGTGTGTTTGGTTTGAGGTGAGGAGAGTTTGGAAAGAAAGTTTGGGGATATGGATGTGTATCGAGATGGGCGGGTGTGCGTGGATTGTGGAGGTTTTTGAGACGCCGGCGTGGGTTGTGAGGCCGAAAAATGGCCTTAATTGAAAAGTCGGAGAAAGTATAGGTGTGCGAGTGGCTATGTAATAGTGTGAATTCTGAATGGGTGGTTAGCGTGTAACGACTGCACTGGAACGATAGTTTCCTGTGTCAAAATAGAGAAATGGACTGGAGGAAATGAAAGCATCGGTAGCTGGAAGTCAAAATGCCATTTGGCTTTATTAATACGTACATACAAAGTTGTGATTTGTAAGTCTCTGAGTTATACTCGAGTCGGAAATGTCTTTGAGATAGAAGGATAAAAAGAGCGCGGTAGTAGAAAACTAAGTGTTTGGCTTGTTATCGGATCAATGAGTCCTTATGACGCGGCTTCCAAAAATAATTTTGCAACCTCACGCCCGCTTGTACAATTTTATTTTAATTAGCTGTTAAATAACCAGAATAGAGCGGCCTTTTAAATTATCGCGGGGAAACGTTTCTAAAACGCATGAATTCTAGTAGCTATGTCTCGAAACTGTTGAATACGGAAAGAGGCCATTACCTGACGCGTAAATCACGCTGGTTACGCTGGAACAGATTTGCTTGGAATTCTTAATTCGTTGAATAAAGACGAGCCTATTATTTTATGTTTAAATCATTCTGTGGAAGAAAATAAGTTCATACCATTTTATTGGCGACGGTCGATCGAGTCGGCTTAACAAAGTGGTAAAAGTCTATGGCAGCTTTTCATGTTTCACGGAAAACGTGATAAGAAATTTTAGTTTCTAATTGTAATTCGAAGAAAATCGGGCGCACATACTGGTTTAATATAAACGTTAAAGCAAGAGGCTATTAATTTGAAATGTAAATTGTTTTATGTAATTTTCACGTGTTTCCTAATTTAGCGCACAAAGAGAAAGAGTGAGAGAGAGGGAGAGAAACTAAATTTTTTTGCTGCCTTATACGCACGAATAGAAGAAGAGAAAAAAAATTACAACGAGCTTCTAAATGGGACTCCATTGTGCAAAGAACATTTAAGAATAAATAAACAAGTCCGAGCATAATACGAACATTAGAAACCACAAAATATGCAAGAAAAATGACGCGTTTTTGTGACACGAAAACTGGTTTGAGAATTTCTCAAGTGACCTTTTTTTATCCAAAACAATAGACTTGTGAAATTCATCCTCGCTCTTAACTTCATACGCGCACAAAATTAAATCAACAAAATCGTCCCATAAACTCCCAATCCACGAAGCGCAAATTCGCAAATCTAGCGTCAATCGCCACTCAGTCACCTCCCCAAAAGCCGCGAGAGCCCAAACAAAGCAGCCCACTTAGAGTGTTTACGCCGAGACAATAGCGTTATCAAAACTACACTCGGCTGACATGCAAAAGGAAGAGGCCACTTTCCACTGGGCTTGTGCAGCCGGCGCGATTTGAGCGCGCGTGCGTGCGCGCAATAATAGCCGCGCGCGCGCTGGCTGTTTGAAATTCCCGCGCGTTTTGTGCGTGCCGAGCTCGGGCGCCGCTGCGTTGAGGTATTGTTATGAAACGTTATCTGTAACGAGCCGTTTCTTATAAATTTAGTAGACTGCCATTTCTCTCTGGAAGTCTATCAGCTGGCTAAGTGAAATTTTAAGGTTACGCAAGTTGTTTGTAATTGATTAAGAGATTGTTTTGTGCTGTATTCGCATCGATAATTAGTGTAATAAGATAGTTTGTCTCGAGCGCAGGTGGATTATTAAACTCGTCGCATCACATCCGATTTCACTCTCTAATTTCCAAAATCTCCGATATAAGACAGCTTTCTACTTTTCGCAATCAGCGCGACTCTCATCATTGAGACAATACGTAATTACCAACGCGAACCGATCGATCATGAGCGCCTGAAAATTCAAAAGCTCCTCGCGTGAAGAAGCTACATCTTCATCAACTCTCGAAAACCTCTCTGCATATCTCAATTTTCCCCGATCGACAGGCGCGAGAAACGTTAAAGTCTACGCTGCTACGTGACCATGCCTCTCCAAAGAAAAAGGTTAAAGTACAAGCGAAGCCTAGCGGCACACGGCCACGAGAGATCCATTGCCTCGGGAGATTTCCAAGTGGAGAGCGAGGGTATAGCTCGGCCCGGAACGGCAAATAGGAAGAAACACATCACGCGCGTTTTCTACGTTACGTAAAAGCGCGCGCCGAGCGGCGATTAATATTCAGCGCTCGCTGCAGCTTATATATGTGGAGAATCCGCTTTTTTTTGGGTTCTTCGAGTTTGCGACCCGCGCGGTTTAAATTTAGAGGTATTATTCATTTTTTTTGACGGGTTCATTTGCAAGAGTCGTGAGCGGCGTGTTTTTTTTGGAGCGATGACTTTGTTTAGTTTGTAATTTTTCGCGAATTCGTTTTGTTTTGATGCAGACTTGAGTTTGGGCTAATGGAAATTAGAACCTGATTATAGGGAAAATGGCTTTTTTGCTAATTTTTATAATTGGAACGGCAATCATGCGACGCTCGATCAAACTGATCAGTCACTTGTTTTGCGGCATTTTATCAATTCCTTGACACGTCTCAATTATGCGGGTTTACAATTACATAAACATCGGCTGGTATAATTATCATTAATAGCTCGCGGTTGACCCCGATTTATTGCAACTTTTTTTCCCTCTCCTTCCGACGATCTATCGGCGTTTTTTACACTTCAATATATACATATTTTCTATTTCTCGCTTTTTCAAGACTTCATGCCCGAGTGCCGGCAAAATACTTTTATCGGCGCGCGGATTTTTTCTCAGCCGCGCGGATAAATCGAGATGAAAAAAAAATTAAGATTCTTTTTTAGAAAGTCGCCGTGTCGGAAATAGATTTGTCGTAATTACGTAAAGGCTGTCGCTCGAAAAGTATTCAGATGCATATTGGCCGCTGACGGACTACACGCTCGGATGTAACCGAGTAGCAGTAAATTTTTGTTACAAAAGAAAGCTGTCCGCGCGATTTGAAAGGAAAGTGAGTTATCAAATATTGCCGAACGATCGGAAGTCGTAGAGTTCAGCTGTTTCTTTACCGGTTACTTTTGTCACTGCGAGACAAAAATCCAGCAACTTTGCAATAATAAAAATTCACAATGACGATTGTTCAAATTATTGTTACTATCGCAAAGTCGTGAGTTCGAGATCGATTAAAAATACCTGCAGCAATGATTGCAAAGCTAATTATTATCAATACGGCTCGTCGCAATCTGGAAAGTCTCGAGCGAAATTGAACCACCTCAGGCGGCGGCGTTTCGCCGAGCGGCCGAAGCCTTCAAAAGTGAAAGACTTTCCTGCGAGAGCCGATCAGCTGTGCGCGCCCAGCTACTCCCCCGCAGGAGGGGACATTACATAAATTCAAGATACTCGAAGTTAAACAATGGACAGTTTTGGTCCGTTTATTTCGAGAACGGCAATTACGGAAAGCTGTGGGGGCTGTTATTAAACTAAGTAAACATAGTGGATTTTTTTTTTGAGATTAGTAGTGGATTGTAGAGCTTACCTGTGACTGGAAGCCTTCGTTGGGCATCGGCAGGGCATTGACTAAAGCGACGCACAAACAGGCTGCGAATATCGTCGACGTGATCCTCATTTTGACTATGTGTGGTTTGGGTAACTCTGAAAAATTGAATGAGAAGTTAGGCGTTTGGTGATATAGAAAGTATAATGTAGTTTATTTTTCAGGTCCTGTGCAATTTACTTCAGTTTTCTACTGTTACACATGAATTTATCGTATTATATACTCAGTAGCAGCACTACTTTCAAATTTCCACAGTCGAACAGTAGTCGAAAATCCTCAACCAAGTTTCACTACGCGACCAGCTCGCTCAATCCCATCACCATCCCAGATTACAAAAACGAAACTGAAGTAAAAAGCAGACTTCCATCCAGCAGAAAAAAAGAAAATCAAAAATCTCACTCCCACGTCCCAAAAGCCAATCAAGCGGCACAATCTTCCACACTCTCTCCTCGCTCAAAAAAAAAAACCC
>JAPYZA010002690.1:0-28119 GCA_030522685.1 Eupelmus azureus | reverse complement strand
ATTTAATGCAATTAATATTAACATCATAATTTTTGGGTTCTCATATAATATTATATAGAGTAATATACTGGACTCTTTTACATTTTCTTGATACATATAAAAATTCTATTTTATATTAAATTGAATAAAAGTTTTTTTTAGAATAATAAAAACTTATTTTTTTAATATAAAAAATACGAGTAAAAAATTTACAAGGCAATCGCAGCTAATGCAGAAATATGAAGAAACACAATAATAAATTATAATGAAAAAATGACGTAAAAGGAAAAATATAAAAAGTGAAAATTGAAGTTGACAATATAAGAATAAAAGTTTTAAATTCAAAAACTTTTCTAAAGAAAAATTTTGAAGCTTCTAAAAATATAAAAAAATTGAAAGTTGAGAATAAATCGATGTATTTTATAAAAGTACAGTGCACGTCAATGGCTTTTGCTCAGAAGTTCACTTGATGCTCAAAGTTTCTTAGCTCTAAGAAGAAAAAATATCCTACGAAAAAAATGAATTTGTAGTTTTTAAATTTACAGCAAGACATTTTTAATGACATAAGTTATGACAACAAAAATTATATTCTTCTATTTATCAAGTAACAGCAAAAAATTTCAATTTTATTCATTATCAAAATTTATAGCTATTTAATTTTTGCTGAAAATTTTTTACTGCTTGATATAACATAGAAAACTATAATGTTGTTTATAATAACGTAGATCGTTAAAAAAATCTTGTTAAAAATTCCAAAATTATACATATATTTTTACTGTAGTATATTTTCTATCAGAACTGAGAAACTTTAAACACAGACTAAACTAAACTCAGGATGGACAAAAGCCATTAGCAGGCACTGAATTTATAAGAGTTGAAAATGTATCAATGTATAAAAATAAAAATTAAAGAAATAACTTTAAAATAAAATTTAAACTTTATTAGAATACAATTGTATTACAATTATAAATTCTAAAGTTAATCAATATGATTTTATCAGTAAATCTAATAAAAAATATAATAATATTAATAGAATTTAAAATAATACTTTGCAAAATGAATAAAGTTATAAAACGCAACGAAAACAAGTTATAATATAAATATGAATTTCAAATAATTAATATAAATAAATTTTAATTGTAATAGGTTTATTTACTGACTATAAACCGTAATGACTATATACAAACGAAGAATATCTGGTCTTGCAGCTAACTTGTTTTTATTTTTAATGTTACTGTTTAAGTTTACTGTCAAACTTGAGAAGTTAATATCAACCTCTTGACGAATTAAAAACAATTCAACATTTCTATTTAAATAAAGTATTGGAATTTAACTTATGTTAACAATAACTTCCGAGCCAAGACATAAGGACAACCAAATTTACATTAACCGTAGCACTGTGACTATATTCTCCAGACTGGCATGAAAAAATACTCCAATTTCTTAACATCGTTGACCGACTTCAGCAACGTCGACTCATGAAATTCATCCACTAACTACTCTTCTTCTTGTGATGGTCAAGACCCCAGGCACTGTTGGTCCCATCGCCCTTGTTTAAACAAACCTTTTCAACCAGCTCTCCGCTCGGACTCTTAAGGTCGTAGGCAAGCCCGAGCTTAGCCATCGTCTCTATGAAGGCCGTGCTGCCATTGAGTCCGTAGCCGGGCAGCTCGGCTGCTTTGTAATCCCAGGGGAACGAGTGGTGATAGTTGTGCCAGCCTTCGCCCAGCGTGAAGAACGACACTGTTCCATTCTCCGTCGGCTTGACGTTCCTGTGGGGAGAGAGAACACTGTTTTAATGGATTTATCCACGACTTACACGTGTGGATCAATGATGGATGAGGTTTGGCTTGAATTTTGGTGGGTCGGTATTGATCCGATGTTTGATAAATGTTAAAGCGGAGATAATGTTGTATTGGTATTGTGACAATACTGAACGATATTGTAAGATTGTTACGGTATTTTTTTCTCTACTCATCATTTAAATTGTAGAATATACTTTTTATATTTCCCATGGTAATGTTTTTCCGTATAAAGGAAAAAATGTTAAAATTTAATTAAAATCCATATTACAAAAGCTACTATAAGCACCCCAGAGAACAAGAAAATTGCTTCCCCGAAAGAAGACACAAACGCTTGCATTATTTAAACTTACAGCGAGCCCGAACTTAAATCTCCCAGCTCTAAAACTCCCTCTTCTAAAAACTAAAATTAAGTTACAAAACGTTAAACTACACTCTTGCCAACTGCAAAAACAATTCCTCCCCGTCGGCGTCCAATAAATCCTCCCAGACTCGCAGACATTTACAAATTCTCTTTTCACATTCAACTACACATAATTCCCCGCCTATCCGCCGCCGAATTCCGCCCTGAAAACAAACTCTCAAGCGGCGGCGTCTGCGGAGCAGTGGTAGTCGACTCTCGTCGCGCGCGCGCAACCCTTCAAGAATTCTTCAAGTAGGAAACTCGAGAAAGCGGCATCATCCTCTCACCCCTCGCGAGCAAACTCCACTGTGAATAAGTGATGCGCATCACGTGTGCCGCGTCGTCCGCGCGCGACAGACGGAACTGGGTTACCTGCTCCTATATGTTCTGTCTCTGTGACTTACCTGTTGTAGGGTCGGTTGCCGACCATGTGAGCAAAGCTGTTGACGCTGAAGGTGGCATTGAGCAGCCAGACGTAGCGGATGATCACCGCGTGGATCGCCACGTACCAGCTCTCGTTCCAGAAGTAAACTGGTATGAGCGTGGGGATGACGAAGGTCAGCGAGCACATGATGAGAGCGTAGTACCTGGAAAAAGTGCGATGGATGATGGATCGGTTTGCGAAATTGTCAGGAGAGAGGGTTGGGTGCGCTAGTTTTGGCCTGACGCATGGCTTCCGGAGTAGATAGCAGCTTGCGGATGATTTAGGCATGGCGGTCGGGGATTTCGAGAGTGAGTATAGGTAATTTTTCGATTTTCCGAGGGTGATGGTTATGGGTTGTAAGTGCGCCTTTGGCATAGATCGTGATGTGATTGTTGCGGATCGTATTTCACTGGGTTTTGGTAATGGATTTTAGTATTTATCGCTAAACCAAATAAAAGATTCAGCTCGAAATTTCATATAGGATATTTTATTTACCAAGTTATGAGTTTTTGGTCAATTAAATTATGGGTTTCACAAACGTTTACATTTATTCAATAGAAGGTGTTCTACCTATGTATTGATTAAGCAGTACTAGTTGGTTGAACCAGCGATACTACATTTGTTTTTTATTTTTTATTTTATTGTAAGAGTGTGTAATAATTTTTGTTTTTTACAAAATAAATAAGCGAATTAACATTCTTTTACTTTAAAAAATAACTTGGTAACAAAAAATTTAGAAACAGACATCTCTCTGACATTCGATAAAGAATAAAAAATACTCACCTGTCACAGAAGGAAATGACCGGATCAGCCTCAATGTCGCTCATGTCGACTTTGCTGCCGTACTTCTTAACTGCAGGGTGACGCTTCATCATCAGCCAACCGACGTGCGAGAAGAAAAAGCCACGGTTAGCGTCATGTGGATCCGCGGCAGTCTCCGTAAACTTGTGATGGGTTCTGTGATCTCTGATCCATTTGTAAAAATGTGTCTGCAAAAATTATTTACGTTAGATTTCAAAATTTTTATACTTAGCTATTTTGAAAGTTTGTAAAATTCGATTATGCTCTTAGAATTTGTCGCTAATATAAAGAATGAAAGGTATTTCACAAAATAGTTGAGTAGTTTTTGCTTTTTACTAAAGTGCAACTTTCTTATTTACTCGCATTCGTATTTTCATTTCCAAAATTGGAAATATCTCACGATTCATTTTTCTTAAAAATTTTTTTGATGAATAGAAACTAGAAATTTTAAATGTTGAGAATATTTTGACATAAATCCAATATATCATTTCAATCAGAAATTGTAAAAATGTTAACATTTACACATTATGCTGTGAATTGAAAGAATTTCTTTTTATACTTTTTTCGGTTGCTTATCGACTTCAGAAATAAATAGCGTGAGTTTGTTCCAACCCAATATTTTTACCCTGTCGCTAGCCTATTATTTCTACGAACTTCATTTCGACCGATAGGAATCGAATTGACGATATTTTCGGCTGTCCATCACTTTTCTGTTTGTTCTTCAAAATAATTACCTTTGTCTGCAGTCCGTCGAAATGAAATTCCAAACGATTGCCTTTTTAAATATTTGCACTATTTTGATTTTAGGTATGTTTTATCAGTTCCTTGTGTTTGCAAGCAAACAGAGAATAGTAAAAAAAAAAATTTCATAAACCTCAAATGAAATTTAAATGAATTCATATTCTCAAATATTTATCCATTCAAAATTAAAACAGTTTTTAAAACAGTTTCGTTTAAGAGATTAAAAAGTTGTAACGAAAGAAAAAACGTCAGTTTAACTGGACTTCAATTTGATTAAAATTTTGAATGTAGCTCTCGAATAAATCTCGTATATCTTATTCCAAAAACACGAATTTCTTTTGGACCAACAAACCTGTAACGCTCATAAAGCGGTAAAATACAGTCAATATAAAAGTACTAATAATCATATAACAATTTTCCCCAACACCTCATTCCATCAACCATAAACCGAGCACTAAACAAAGCCTCTACCTCGCAATAAAAGTAAACTGACCGATAACCGTCCACTTCGGCCCCCCCAAAAACGTTAGGGCAATTACAGAACCATCGGCGACGAAACGACTCCGCCCTCTATACAGCGTTGAATTTCGGCGCTCGACGAAAGATATTTGTTTCCCCTGCTGCCGGCCGCGAAAACGAAATTGCCGGATCTTCCACGTTCGGCCGAGAGGAGAAAAGAAAGCGAGCTCTCCCATCTCGATTTACAGGCTTTATATATATCTCTCCCGGACGGCTATTTCCGATACGATCGCGCGATAACATCTCTCTCTCTCTCTCCCTCTATTTCATGCAATTCCTTCGCGTGCGGTATTTTCTCTTGTTACGTTATACGCGGTCTACGTATGTATGGGATGGCTCGACGCGATTCACTTTCCTCGTCTCTATTTCTGTTTGGTTCTCGATGTATTCCCGTCGATCGTTCTTTTTTTACCGCGGCTTTTTGCTCTTGTGGAGATGAACGCGGTCTGATGGTAGAGGAGTTTTAATTTGCGAGGCGTTCGGCTGAAAAATTTCGGTCGATGAAATTAATTGAATGAGATCGTTCGTGCTCCGCTGATATAGCTTTTTGCGGAAGTTCGCTGGCTAATGGGTACTTTCCTAAATTAATTAAAGTCTAATGCTCGCTCTCTTTGCTCCCTGTAATTGTGGTAATATTGGAGAAAAATGTAACGCTTTGCATGAGCAATAAAAATAATAATTTGGAATTTTCTCTGGGAGTCCCGTTGAATAAAATTCACCTTTATAAAGATTGTGTACGCGTTCGTAAGAAGCTTATCTGCTACTCACGGTATCCATAAAGAGCTTTTATTGTTGTATTTTCCTTCTAAAATAATCCAGATTTAGGAATATTCTTACAGAGGATATAATATGCGCAAAATAAATACATCAAATGCTTTAAATAGAATAAGTAAATCCTCTTTAACTCAAATTAAAGCAGGATCTTTCGGAATTAACCAGATAAGAAAATTCCTTCAAGCGCTATAACCAACTGTGATATAAGTCAAACAACGCAAATTTCCATCGCAAAATTTTTATCGTCAAATTTCCATGAATAATTTTTATAATATAGTCTTTTAAAAAGGGTTTTCTTTTTGATAAAAACTAAATGAAAAATACACAAAAAGAGAATTATTATAGCTATTCTAATATTTTTTGCACAAAAACGTACACAATTTAAAGCTTTTTTAAAGACATTATAGTAATTTTGATTGTATATTTTACATAATGAACAAAAAAGTGCACTCACATCGATATAGTTTTAATAATATAATAAAATAAAGCCATGCAAAATCCTTTCTTAACCAATCTTGAATACAACCAATACCAAAGACATCCTCGATAATAATCCCATCTTCAGATCTTCCAACGAGCATAGTAAAACATTTTATTATTTCCGTAATGACCGCACGTCCATGTACGACCGAAGAAATCGCTCTTGATATCCTATCGCTGCAAAGAGGTAAGGAAAAATTCGTCCCACGCAGTGGCTTTAGGTAACCATATTGCGATATTGGATCGGTCGTTGCGGGACGGCGAAATAAATGACCCAAGGAACGAATCTTCGAAGAAAATTCCTGCTCAATGCCGAGGAGATGCACTCTCGAATCGCGTATAGACTATATAGCGTCGCGAAGAAGCCGGGGAGAAGGATGAATCTGTTAAAAATAACGAGAGCTTTTTTTTGCACATTTGTTGCCGTAGTTATGAAGAAGAAAATAACGAAGGGAGGGTCATTTCGTAGTTAATCCGGGGTATTTTCGTTTGGCTGCGGGTCGCTTTTTGCGAGGGCGGGCTCGAGGGGCATTCTGTTTTTGATAAGGTTTCCGTTATTTAAAGGACTTTTTAGAGGCTCCCTTTTACGATTCGAAGATACCGCGGTTTTTAGGTTTCTGCAGTTGCATTTTACTGCGATACTAAAAAATTTATCACGGCAGATAAAAAGAGCAATATTATGCAGAAATGGGTCAGGAAATCGATTAAAAGCCAACAGTATTAAACGGTTATAAAAAGATTTTGTAAAATAAACTTTCCCACCAACCAACGAGAAATCCATATAAATTAAACCGAGCAGTAAAATTTTTCTCCTCCCACCAAAACATCTAATTTTACTCTTAGCATTCAGCCTTCGCAAAAACTACCCCTTCCCCCCGGCTCGCAGGAGAGAAACCCAGATCGCACCGCACATAATCGTACGAAGGAAAGTCGTACATAAAAAGAGAGTGCGCGCTCCCCGGCATTCGGAGGTCATTTGAATGTTCCTCTCCGGGAAAATATCTTGCTCCTTCTTGCTCCCTTCTTTCTTGCGCTCCGAAAAACAACCCACTTACACGCTCCCTCCGTAAACGAGGCTATCGAGCGGAGCGGCAAGCAGTTTTGCTATCAAACGCTCGGGCGAAAAACAGAAAAAGACAGAGATGGAAGGAGGGAGCTTTTAGAGGCGCCGCAGGTAAAGGAAAATACAAGGAGCGCCGCGAGAAAATCCAGCGAAATGTGAGAGCGACCGGGGGTTCGTTAAGATTCGACGATCGTTAAGCAGCCTTTCTTTTTCTTTACTGTAGTTTTTACTTGAATTTAACAGAATCAAGATAGCGTTCGTTTATTAAAAAAACTATGCTGCAGAATGGAAAGATTAAAGAATCTCCAAGATGCACGGGAGCGCCAATACAGGGAGCAAAAGGAAGAGAAGCTTTAAAAGGCCAAACGAGATGAGAATTCGACTGAGAAGTGCGCTCTGGAAAAGCATAGCTTCTGGCATATAGCGCACCTTACGAATGCATGCGTAATGCGCGCGAGTTATACACGTGTAAAGGGAGACGGAAAGTACCTCGTCGGCGAGCAGTGTTTCTGGCTCTGGAAGTGGAATTTAATGGCGTGCGATATTTACGAGAGAAAGAGAGTTAAAGGTAAATAGATGCGCCCGGGAATATGGAATTTAAGAGCTTTACGGCAGTTTGAGCGGGGAGCGGCCTAAGTTGCTAAGTTCCACATTGTGAGCACGAGAATGATGGAGTGCGCGCGCTGCGCCAGGTAAATAATTGTGAAATTCAAGCGAGCTGTTAAAATTAATAGGATAGCCGGCTATTTTTCAGGGAGAGGCAGGGGAGGAGCGTTTAAGGAAGTATTTCGCGAGTAATTGAGCTAATTCGCTCGATTTATAGGACTGCGCTGTGAAGGAGTTTTGCTAATCGAGTTGATTATTTTTAAATACCATTAGTTTTAGGAAGTTATGAGATTCTTCTAAATTCTAAAGCTTTGAGCTAAATTTATAAGTAAAAATCTCATAAAATTTTGTTAGCTGCACATAGTTATCTCCGGAAAAAGAAAAACAAAATTCCTTAAGTCGGAATGAGCGAATTGTTTAAAATTCAACTGTTTGCACTTCCTCAGCTTCCACGTTCTAATTAAAACTTTGAAAGCTTGGATTACGCGTGTTGAGTTGCGCGGAAGCAACAAGATTATATAGAAACAAATAAATGTTAGCGCCAAGAACACACCGTACTTCTGTAAAACAGAAAATTAATAAGATATTAAAAATTTGTGCATTATCGTTTTTATTGTTCATTTTTAACCCCGCGAAAATATAAAAGCATTGAAATATTTAATTTTTGTAAATATTTCACGAGAAATTAGGTCAAGTGCTAAGTACATCGCGAAAATCGCCTCATCTTTCAAGCTTCGTTCCTACAGAGAATTAAATGCTCACCACTTGTCCTCGCGGGGAAAAATAGTTCAAATGAAATCGTAAAACAGTGAAAGCTCACTCTCAGCCACGAAAGCTCCACCGTGATGGAATTAAGCACGTGGAACGAGTATATATTTTCTGAAATAATGCAGATTTAAACAAAAATATGACATAAACAAAATCTTGTCGTAACCTAAAAAAATTAAAAGCTTACCTTTAAAAAGGTATATAACGGTCAAGTATTCTTAGCGATTTTTATTAATGTGAAATTTGAAATTTTGTTTCTTTCTTACTTATTTCCACATTAAAAAAAGTGTTCATATTTTACTTTTGATCTACAGCTTTTATATTATTTCTTTGAAAGCTCGGCCTTAGAATGTTATGAAATCACGAAACAAATGTCAATTATATGGGGTATACATAAAATACATTATACTCTGGAAATTTTAAATAGTGCAAAATGCTCCACTACATAAAAAATAGTGGAATCCCCACTAACAAATAGTGAAATTTCACGGTTATTTAATGAATATTCGCGATAGTGTGAATTTTTTTACTATTTGTTAGTGGGAATCCCAATATTTTTTATGTAGTGGAGCATTTTGCACTATTTAAAATTTACAGAGTATACTCATATGTGGCGGGGTCTGCTGCTCCCAAGTACCCACCAGTTATGTACGAGAGAGACTAGCGCTATCAAATTTGAGATACTAGTGAGATCGAGCGCGCTACGCGCGCCTACGTACCTAACCTAACCTAATCTAAACTCAACGTTATAACTTCAACTCGAGACCGAATCCGATTTGAGTCGAAACACGTCGATACATGAGATTTTTAAATCCCCTTTATAAAAGATTGGGACGCTTTTCATTGTTAGCAGTTTAAAACCTTTTGTGATTGGCTGATTAGTTAGCTGCAATTGTTTTTTGTTATATAGTAGCGATTTTCTAATGTCGTACTGAAGACAGATTCGAGTTTAAAAAATAAAATTCCTCGTAGTTGTTGACAGATTTTATACGAAACCTATGCAAACTTCTTTTGTTTTTATTAACGATATAAATTCAAGATTCGAGAATCAACATTAAACTCGAAATTCGGCTAGATATCGCATGATATATATATATATATATATATATATATATATATATATATATATCAATCAATTATATAATGGGAAGGAAAAGGTATTTCTTTATGCTGTACAGCGCATATGCATGAACGAGCGCTTGAATAGACCCACATGTATAATACGGTAGATATGTCCTCCATTTATAGGAGGAAACAATATATATATATTATTTTCTCCTATAAATGGCGGACCAATCAGCGAAAGGTATGTATACATACTTCTGCCTGACGGTAGCTGGACTCTCTGAAGACGAGGAGCACTTAAGAGACTAATTAAATCCAGCGCAACATATTAACAAGATTGTGTGTGTGGAAATCATACATTTTAATCAGGTATTTTGTCGTTTATTTAATTACTTCTACTTCTTTAACCTACAAATAAATACATCGACTTAAACATTATTTTACTTTTAATATAATGCGTTAAAAATATTGTTTCTGCTATAAACGTCTGTCAGATTCGACGGTTAAGAGCCGAAAAGGTTATGTTCGCTTCCGATAAACCACAAAAATATAAGCTTCATATGAAAGGTACGCGTATCGCTGAGTGTAGGGGAATGAATAATGGTCTAGATTATATATATAATGGATCTATCCTAGAGGTATTAGTAAACGCATCCTTAAAATGTTTACATTAGGGTGATCTGAAGGACGTATAGCAGGTGCCTTTATGACCGCAAACATTTTATTTGATTAATTTATTGTAACAATTACAGTGAGGAAAAAGTGACCTATAAAATGGCTTTCGAGGAATTTATCCGGCTGAGGCTAGATGGCTTAGATGAATACGAAAAGATGTTGGAAGATGAAAAATTTAGTGATATAGAATTCATTGTCGCAGGAAAAACAATACGTGCACATAAGTGCGTACTAGCATGTCACAGTAGCGTCTTTGCTGTGCTATTTGAAAATGATTGGAAGAAGAATATTGAAAATAAGATTCAAATCGAAGACTTTAAATACGAAACAATAAAAGAATTGTTAAGATTCATCTATACTAGAAAGGTCTATGAAATAGATAAACACGTCAAAGAGCTACTTGTCGCAGCACACAAGTATGAGATCGACGCACTAGTCCTTACGTGCGAGGAAAGTCTCTGCCAGACTTTATCCGCCGATAATGTAATTGAGTATTTGGAGTTGGCTGATCTACATAAAACTGAAAAGCTTAAGAGAAAAGCAATTGAATTTATTGTGAGTAATGGAACGGATTTTAATAAAATTACAAACTTAAAAAAGAATGTAATTGCGGATGTATTAAAAGCTTACAATGCTTCTGTAAAATACGTCCCTTTACAACCAAAAACAGAAAAAACTATGCATGCCTCAATATCCTAAAAAACTCAAATATTGTTCGTTTTGTAAAACTTGGGATGGATTATGCGGCTGTGAATTTACTTATTAAGTCTTTTAAAAATTAATAGCTATATGTAAAAAAAATTTTCTTAATAATAAATCATTAACGATAATTATATATCTAAATTAAGATTATAGTATATGAATAAATGTAATAAAATATTGGTAAAATGGATCTTGATACTGTTAGTGATAACAGATATCTAAGACCAATTATTAATTGATCGGGAATTTTGCCGATGCATTAACATATAATTATTATTGTATTCAATTGTATTCAAAGTTTATTGTACTGTTAAACAATACACAATGATTGTATTTTAGTTATAATTTAGTTTTAAGTCAAGCAAGTATGGGTTGCGAGTAATAATATACCATGTTTGCGTTTTTCACTACCAGACCGACGAACAGGAAAATTATTTTCCTCTGTAGGTATGTAATATACTATTGTATTTACTTGTTATGTAATGTACTGTTACTGGATAAATAAATAAATTAATAAATTTATTCGAAATATTCACACATTCTTAGCTTTCACATTTTCAAAAGTTTATTTTAATATTTACTTTTTTTTATTTATTTTAATTATGATTGTTTTAATTAAATATCAACATTTCCAACAATTATTGAACAAGAAAAAACCGCTGGCAAATCATGGTACATAGCTTCCTTAAGTTTAATTTATTGCTTCTATATGTATATTATATAGTTTAAATATTAAGTATGATTAAGCATTTTTTTTTCTTGAATGATCGACATCTTTATTTAAATTTGCAAATTTTGTAATGCTGAATATGTTCAAATCTGAAATGATAGCTAATGTAAAATTTTTTTCGGAAAATATAGGTATCTTTATGCTCTTTCAATTGCTTTTTGTCCGATTTGAATATCTCAAAGCTATCATTAAAAAAACTGGAAAAGTAATTTTTCGAAAATTGAAAATTCAAGATAAAATAAAAACGAATTGTGAAATAAAAAATGAATTACTGACGCGCCCCGTGATCTGCGAAATTTTATATCATTATCATTAAGTTTCATCATTTTATAACCAAATTTCCAAGTCATCTCATTCGTCAACTTCATTCAACACCATCTATAAATAATCACCAGCCTCAATAAACCATTCACCCCCAAAAACCGCTAAAATCCAAGCCTAGAAACTAAAAGCCTTCCAAACCCCGCGAAAAATCCAATATCGATTCGCCGCACCGGCCACTCTCCTAAAACCCCAAAGGCTCCTTCCCTCCTTCCTCCAACCACCCAGCAAATAGAAAAAAAAGTTCGCGCTTGCGCTTCTGCAAACGCGAAGCCCGAAACAAAAGCAACGAGGCTCTTCTCTCTTTTCCGGCTAACGCCAGGTGAATGGGGAAAAGCGCAGAGATGCTGCGCGAATAAACCTAGTTATGGGTCGGTGGGTCGGTGCGGTCGACGCGTCGGGGAACTGGGGCGGCAGCTTCTGCGCTCACCCTTCCCGACGCGCGCCGTTAAGGAGTGCTGCGGGCGCTTGTTTTCGGCGTAAGCGAGTGGATGGCTACGGCTGCGCTGAGACTATTTTGTAGAGCAGTTTCGTTTTTCTTGCTTTTTTTGAGCTCTCAAAGGAATTTTAGAATTAATTACTCAGTTTGTTTTTTATAAATTAAATTTATAAATGTTAGTTGAAGAACTTTGACCTGATAAAGTTTATTGGAGCGCAAAATAACTACGCGGCGCTCGTTTCAGTTTTGTTCGGGAAGTATGTGTTAGCTTCGAGCGTGTCTAGCTGGAGCGTTGCCAAAATATTTCTGCAATACAATTTGCGCGTATCGATGATCAATTTATTAATGGCCAGCGCTAGCTAACGATGTAACAAAACCACCTGTTTTACTTTTTGTCCTGATATTTCTTTGGAAGAGTCTCGCTAAAGTAAATTACGTTATACCGTAATGGGCAATAACGAAAGCGAAAGTTTCAAGAGGAGAACCGCAGAGTAGTTACTTACCATTCCAGCCATGCAGTACAAGATCGCCAGGAATATCCTGAGGGGCAACTTGGCGGAGTAGCTTCGATGGGCCCATAAACGATGAGCTCCTGCAGTGATGCCTAAACCCGCGCTTAGCCCCCAGATTGTAGCTGGAATTACAAAATACTCTTAGCTATATTATGTTTTGGTACACAAAGTGAGATATTCATGAAATTTAATAAAATATATTTAGCTTGTTAGTTTGACTTAGTAATTAATAAATGGTTGGAAGCGGAGCAGTTTTTTCAATAAAAAAATTAATTCTCTCGCAGAAAAAGAGGAAATAGGTGAGTGGTTTCTTGTCTAAGGCTCAGCTCGGGGCTATTTTTATGGCGCTCGCGTGTCACGAAGGGGAAGTCGAAGGGAGCGAAAAAAAATGTCATCATCAGCGAATTCTTTTGACGAGACTACTTGTATGCAAGGGGCGCCTTTGTATCCCTGCTTATCGAGATCACTTGACTCACGTTCTTTATTAAAGTTTGTTGATCCCTTCGCGCGTACCTCTACTATCCCTGGTTGATCCGCACGACAATAAGAAATTATTTACTGCGATGCATCGATTATTTCGACAATGTCTATTGAGCAAGGCTGACTCTTTGAATTGAGATACATTTTTACACAATTGTAGAAGAAGTTTGATTTTTTTATTTGTATAACATTTTTAACACTTTTTTTCATTTACTGACAATCGTAAAAATTGATATTAATGTTGCCTCAAATAAATAATTTTTTTAATTAAATAAAAGAAGGGTTGAGTATTATTATTTATAATATTGGAAAATAAAATTAATTATCGAATATTTAAAAATAACTATTAAAATATTTCCATAGTACTACTTTAATATTTCTTACCGATAGAAACATTAGTCAATACACCATTTCACATTAAAACCTTCTTCTCGTTCACCTGACCCTCACCCACATATCTTAACCCAAACCTTGCCAAGTAAATTCCAAACATTAGCGCACGCCTCGAAAAACTGAATCCCTCCACGTACCTCGAGCTCACACATGGCATCATAGCCTCTAGAAAAATACGTTTCGAGTTCAATTTCGCAGGAAATATTTTTCCTCTCCCTCCCCCCCCCCCTCCCTCTGTCTCTCAGTACGGCCCAGTTCGCGGAGATAAATTTTCGAGAGCTTTTCGCTCTCAGCGGTGGGCGAGGATTGCTTTTAGGGCGTAAGAGCCGCTGCAAAGTGCCGGGCCAAGTGCCCCTGCGAATATGGGCCGGGATTTAATATGGGACACTGCCGAGAGAGCAGGACGTATGCGGGACTGCCGCGCGGCGCTGCTTGAACTTTATTAAGGATTGCAGCGATTCGCGCTGAGGTGGCCTGCGAGTCTGGAGGAGAGAAACGGAGACGTGAGAAATGGCGTTTTGACACGGATTTTTTTTTCGCGGTTGAGCGCTTTTGTTTTTGAGTTGATGTGTGCGTTGGTAATTATGTTCTTCTCGTAGTATGAGAAAAGAAATATTTATGTAAAGTAATCTTAGCAATGGGTTAACACTTAAATAAAAAAATATATTTAACAAATTATTTACAATTTTTTACAAGTTATGTAACCGTCACTATTTGTACGGCTGACCTGCAATACGAAATAAGTTTTCTAGGCCTTGTTATAATTATAACTCGCTAATTTTTGTGGAAGTGAATCAATAACTTTAAAAGCTATTTGTATGTCTATACAATTATGTAAATTTACATAAATATATAGAAACATAGTTCATTGCTTCAAAATTTCTAACAACGAAATCAAGTAATCTTTAACAAACGTAAAATCTCTAGTTAATTATAAGGGAATTACATCCTTCATAAATTTTTCGAATTCATTACTGCCTAAAAGTCGTCCAGAATGAACTAATTTCCTTCATTTAAAACCACCTTAAAAACATTCTAACCCAATCGATTGCTAAAAAAGAAAGGTTAAGTGGCCTGCATCAAAAGTTGGCCTGTTTTCGCTACACTTACACGGCCGGTGTATATATAGGCGAGTCCATAGAATTTTCAAAGTACCTGCGTGCATCAGCGGAATTGAGATTGTCCGGGCGCGTTTTATGGCTGGCCGTGATTTATCCGAGCCATCGGCCGATGCTTTTCCTTTTTATTGCGATCGCTTTACGCCCCGGTTTGCTCGCGCGATCGAGCGAAGACTCGCGCCCGCGCGATCCGGAAAAAAAGAAGTTACAGACCCCTTTGGAATATTTTTGCGACTTAGGTGAGTGTGAGCGACAGTTATTATTTTCTCAGCTTGCTTTTATGGAGATCTCGATATGATTGAGAGGCTGCATTTTCCGTGGCGATTGAGCGCGGCTGTAAAAATGTTTGCCCGGCGATTGATGATTTTTATGAAATGAAGTAACTTATTTCGTAGATGTGAGACATTGGCTTTGCAGATTATTCAGTTGATAACTGTTATGGTGAAATTACAACAGACACAAGAATAAATTGAATCGTAAAAAATTTGAAAAACAATAAAATAAGCAATAGGCGTAAATGCATAAAAACAAAATTGATTAAAACAAAATAACGTTGGACTCCGCAATAACAAACAAGCACTTTCATCACAACATAAGTTCAATTTCATCTTCCCTTACCAAAACCATCACCATAAACCACCAATCATCTCCCCCACAGTTCAAATTCCCTATAAAACTACCCTCACCCACCCTCAATCCCACTCAAACAATCTCCCCACCCCCGTGCCAAAAGGGCCGGAAGATAGTCTCCCCGCGGACAATTCCCGAGTCGTCTACGGCTTTCGCAAAAGTCAAAACCAATTTGTAAAAAGTTCATAAAAGCCGAGCGCTCTGCCGTCGATCTCGTAAACGAGAGAGAATGAGAAAGAGCGGTTGGTGCAACGATACCGGCGCACGCGTCCCGGAATACGAAATGTCCCTTTTCCAGCGCTTTGCCATTCGGTCACCGCATCTTCTTGGGACGAAAGTGGGACGAGAAGACGTTTACACGCGGCGAGGTGCGCGCATCAGTCTACTTGATGGCTCGCGATGTCGCGACGGCGGAGCGCAGGGGGGAAATGGAAATGGTTGCTGGCCTTGTAAATGGGGAACGCGCGAGCGCGGGGCTCGATAAATACATTTCCGAGGTGAGACGAGCATTTTTCGAGGATGGTGGGAGGGAAATAAAATAGTGCTTCGGCTTTTGTTACGTTTGTTCTTTATGTGAATGTTTCTTTTAATTTATTTATTTGCGTTGTAACAACTTTGATAGTAAAAATTACTAAACAGACGTTTAAAACGAAAGAACATTACAATTACAAATCCACACTTGAAAGAAACCCAGAAATCACACCTCAAACATCACCGTCCAAACCCCACGTACAAAAACTACACAGCAACACCGAAAAAAAATCCACAAGAACATTAACATTGCAACCGCGCAGGCCAGCCTTTACCACTTGCCCGAGCACGCTGCAGTTTCCGTCGTCGCGCTCCGGAGAAAAAGCGCGTAATACACGCTTCGTACCACGCCGGCGTCAGCGCGCAATTTGCAGCGGCGCCTTACGCGCCATTACGTTAGCAGCCGCCGCGACGCGAGGAAAAAGCGGCTAAACTAGAAAATAAACTTTTTCTCGGGCGGCGGAGGCATTGGAGGAAGTGGGACGACAACAGTGACAAAAAAGGAGCTCGACGACCTGCTGAATGAACGCTGCCTGGATGCAGGTGAATGGAGATTCGTATTTGAGTGTGATTAGTGTTGTGAGCTGCTGGGTATTGAGAGATGATTTATTAGAGTCGTTGAAGTGAGAGCCTGATCTTGGTTTGCCTTGGTCAATTAGTTTTACGGACAATGCGGAGGTGATTTCTCTTTTATGGGTGGGAAAGTTCTAAATGAGCGGAACATATTAGTGGTCTTTCGATGAGTGCTGAATATTTAGCGCTAGAAAAGAACTTTCTAATTATAACGTATGAAGACGTATCGGTGGTACTCAATTTCATGTGGTAAAAATCAAACCAATTGTAACTCAATTAAGGAAAAAACCGATTCAGCATCATGAAATTTTTTTCCGTAAGAATTCTCGATAGTTTTTCTCCGACTCTCATCTCAACCACTCCCACTCTATAACATCAAATTAACGTTCAAAACAACGCAGTCAAACCTAACCCAAAAACAGCCTCGTGCAGCGACGCGCTCCAAGCCATGAATACATCCCGCCAGCGCAAAACTTGCCCTCCCCTTAAGAGCTCCTCGAGCCTGAGAAAATTTACTTTCCACGGAGAAGCGCCGGCGCGCACTCGCGTTCCTTTTGTATTTTTACCGTCTGGCAAGAATAAGTTTCGTGTTTACGGCAATGATTTCTTCTGTCTGGTCCGCTCTCGTTTTTCGTTTATCAGTGTCGCAGCCGCGCGTCTGAGAGCCCGGCGGCGGCGCTCTCTTTATGCGCCGCGTATTCTGGAGTCGTGCCAGTCGCTTGAAACATGACATGAATATGTACTTCTACCTCCTACCCCCTCCCCCATCTCTCTCTCTTTGTCGGTAATTAAGGGAGCATCCACTCGGTCACGAATCGATTTCCGATAATCATCGGATGGAAACTCGATTGGTCCTTCGGTGAGCGGCTACCCTTAAGAATCAAAACAGATCTGGAGCTCGATCGGTTTTACAATGATTAGATGGAAGAAAGAAAAAGCTTGGATGAAGTTATCCAAGCAATTAGGAAGTTATTTTGCAGGATGGAAAAATAGTTTCATCTTATCAAAAAACAAAAATATAAGGTGTTTAAAATTTCTGGTCTTCGGAAAATTCAAAACTAAATGTGTTACTTACTGAATATCCAAGTCCAAAACTTAGCTTCGTGATATCTGGTTAAGAGACTGTAAATAGCGAGAAAGTGGAGAACCGCTATACCGATTATATTTCTCCATATCAAAGGTTGCTCCCCTTCTTCGCGATACGGCAGAGGGTCTGGTTCGGATGCGGCTTCCTCAATTTTCTTCTTCGGTGGCTCCTCGTACTGTGTCACTGTTGAACTGTACATCGTTGCCTGCAGTCAAAAACAAATTGACATGTTCTGTAAACTCAGTTCTATAACGTGACGGAAAGTTTTGTAACGGGATGAAAGAGCGATAATATACTCTCTAAAGTTGAAATAGTGCAAAATTCCACTATTTTTTACATAGTGGAGCATTTTGCACTATTTCAACTTTACAGAGTAGAATAAGAGTGAAAAGAATACGGCAAGTTGTCTTACTATACACGGCTGATTCTACTTAAAATTTGTATCACTTCTTTATAATACTTTAAAATCAATTACGGCCAATACATCACTCACCGATTCACCTTTCAAACAATCGACATACCAACAACACCAAATTAATCCAGATCCAAGCAAAAAACATCTTCAGCAGCGCCTCCCTTTTCCAATTCCGCTCAACTCCCCAGCCATCCATCCCCATATCTCGATCCCGCTCAATTCCCACGCTCCCAGCGGCGCGTATAAATTTCGCAATTAAACGCGCTCGCGGGCGCGCAGTCCGAGAGATACTTGGCCGCGCGTGCATGCATATATTAGACTACCTCGTCACGTCGTCTTCCCCGGGTCCGAGCTATATGGCTTTTAATTACGAGCATAGTTAGGCGAAGGCCCGCGCGCGCGCTCAGCGTACGCGCCCTGAATGCGCATTATTGTCACGCTATATACGAGGACCTTTGCGCGCGTCTAATGGACGCGAGCTAACGCGCATATCGTTTTCCGTGCACTTCTAGCGCCAGAGTCCGAGGAAGTTCGAGCGTCGGCCGGTTCGGAATGTCAATATAATCGAAAGCGGAACGAGTGCGCTGGAATTTCGCGCTGGGGAATCTGGAAAATTGAAATGTTTGGAGAGATTTTTCGGCGAGGTTTTAATTGGGGTTAGCCGGAGGAATTCGGGCCGGTGGAGATTCGGTTGATGGGGAGCTTTTGTGGAACTTTGGCGAAAGTGGATCTAAAACGGCGTTTTGAGTGTTGATATGTGGTTTCACTTAGAGGATTTTTTTCATATTTTTTTATAAAGCTAGTTAGTAGTAGGTACTTATAAGAAGTTAAAATCTCTTATAATACATTGAATAAGTTTTTAGCATGATAAAACTATAACAATTGGTTATATAATCTTTACCCAAATCTAAAAATGTTTCAGATTGCTGAAACCGTCTAATCAAATTTATTACAGAATCGAGTACAATGCACTATTCCAATAATTTATCAAAATTTACGATCGTTCACCAATTTGAACCGTCGCAAATCCCAGGCAACGACTCCGGCCATAACTGCGCAAAACGAAAGTCCTGCCCACCCCCGCGCAGCAGCTGTACACCAGAAAATATCTCTTCGATATGGATTCCCAAACATACATCCCGCAGTCCCATCGATAAAGCAAAAGTAACGCTCGGCACTATCTCCCCGCCGATAACGAATAAATAAAAAGAGCTCATAAAAGCCTGTACTCGCGCGTCTGGATTCACCCCGGTGAAAGGAAAAAAGAGTGCAGCGCGCGCGAGCAGACGAAAAAAGAAAGCCACGTGAATTAATAGCGGCGGCGCGAAAGCTTCAAAGTATTGCGCGGGGTAAACAGCGGGCATGATAGCGCGTAATCCGCATGCGTGGGCGAAACAATCGTAGCTTTGACATTGGAAATAGCGTCGCAATATATGAATGCTGCTTTTACTCTTTTGCCGAGCAATGTTGATCGATTACGTGTGTATGTATGTATGAATGTGTGTATGTGTGTATGAGAAAGAGAGAGAGAGAGAGAGAGGAGAAGATTTTAGAAGAGGGTGAGATGGGTGTAAGTGCATTTCGGAATTCAATTGTGTGGAATAAGGTTTCACACTGAAAAAAATATTTCGTTAGGTTTTCTAAAATCTGAGGAAATTTTTCGAAAAAGTATTAGCTTTTTTTGTTCTGGGCTAAGGAGTTTTTTCGTTTAAAATCGGAGAATCTCCTTTATAACAGAGCTAAATTTGCTATGAAGGTATCTCCTTTTCTTAAAAGCTATTTTTGCTTTTTAAACCGTTCGCTACTTTTACTCAGCGAAAAAGGAGTTTCTCCGATATTTTACGGAGTTTTTCCTCTTCATACATTAACGGAGTTTTAGCTCAGTTAAATTAGGAAACTTAACGAAATATTTTTTTCAGTGCATTTATAGCTAATAAACTGAGAGAGAATTTAACTTTACGAATTTAATATAGCAATAAACTTATTTTATTGAATAAAAAAATTCATTAATAAATTAAAATCCAACGTAAAACGACGTTTAATACAATTTTTATTTTAATCTTTTTAATATTCCAAAATGTCTTAAATTTGGTTTCAGCAACGCATTTTAAATTTAAAGCTTTTATTTTATTATGCATCAAGGAACGTCATACGGTAATTCATTTAATGTATTATTCAATTTACACGGACTACATTTCCACCGCGTTATTATTAACAAAGCTAAAATAATATACTCGATAAATCGACCCGCCTGCATTTTCATCGGAAAATAAACCATTAAAAACTCACTCGTTCCGAATTCTCAAAAATCACGAAACCAGCCATTTTCCAAATACCTGTCCACTTCCAACAATCCTTTCCTTTTCTTTCCCAACTTCTTCGCGTTCTCCGCATCAATTATCGGAGCGCGCAAAGTAGGCCGAACCGATAAAGAAAAGGTTTACAAGTACACCAAGCGCAATTCTCCAGAACGATGAATTGCAAATAGCTATATCCGCGCGCGTCGCTCGAAGAAACAGCGCGCGTGCGTCTCCCGAAAAAACAGTAAAAATTTAAGTGGCTTTTATTATGCGACATGAATTCTCCGGTCGGCCCGAAGAGAGAAATTCTATCGAAAGTCGATAGATGGATAAAATGCATTACTACGCGCTATCGTCTTGGAGCATGAATTTTTGATGATTCGATACTGCCGCGGTGGCGTCGCTCTTTCTCTCTTTTTCCGATGTGCTCGCGCTTTTTCGGGGGGTAAAAGGTTTTCGAAATATTGGGAGAGATGGTCGCGCTCGTAAAGAATAACAGGGCTGGGCAGGATAGCTGTGTTGTTTTTCTCGGCTGATCCCTTTGAGAAATGGATTTTCTGTGCTCGGCTGTTTGAAAATGTATGTGAATAAATTTTAAAGTGATAAATGCGATGGATTCATTTCATTAATTGAATGGCAAAGTCATTTTGCAGCTTATTAAAATACTTAATATTTATGTTTATTTATTCATTACTATTTTCATACAATATATATATACCCTTTTATACATCAGATATTATAGTTTAATAATAATTGTATTAAAAAATTTTATTATTATATAAAAAAATATACTCGCTTAAAATGTCTTAAAATTAGTTATCCCAACATTATTTATTATTTACATTTACATTTCGGTATGTAAAATTTATCTGTACATACGTAAAATATTTGCACAAATACCTTTTAGGGTCACTCCCCCTTTCTCTCTCTCTCTTCAAACATTAATCTAATTCATGACCTACGTAAAAGCCTCCGCTACAAATTCTCCCCAGAATTAAATATAAAACTAAAATACACTCGCTTTCTGCCACCCAATAAATCAGCAGCCCATAATCCGCGCTTTTAACCACCCAATTATTCAGGAGATTTACTCCCATTTTTCCCCGAACAGCGAGCTCGCGCGCCATAAAGATCAGGGCCGGGATCCATACGCATTAAAGGTAAACAAGCGGCAACCTCCCACGGCTTTCTTTATGCGCTTATGTTTTACGGCGTATCGAGTTGCGCGGCGATTAAAACTTCGCGCTCGCGCGCTCGTCGCCTAATGAAAGCGTCGCCGGCGCCGCTGCTTATAAATTTCAATTAAGCTCGCTCCCAGCCACCCAGCTACCCCCCGAGTGTTGCAGTGTGCAGCGCGCGAGCGATCATCACACGAGATTACGCGGGAGCGTTAAACTACCAGGATTAAATTTAACGCGACCGTCAGGGCGCCCGTCTTGTGTGCGCGTGCGTGGAGGTGTATCGTTACTGGGGCGCGAGGATCGAGCCTTATGGAATTTAATATCTTAATCGACGTCTTGGATTTTCGGGGGCTTGGATGCAGGGGAGTTTTGTTTTCAGTTTGGGGTCTTGGGAGTGGGTGTGGGAAGTGGCTTGATTTTTGTAGATTTGGAGGTAGCATCAATTTTTTGGAGTTTGAAACGATGTGTATGAAATGTTGGTATACATGATAAAGTGTTATTCATTTTTCAAATAAATTTGAAAGAGATAATAATTGAGGATGTACTTGCGTTTTCATTAGTTACATAAATAACTTGGATTTTGAACGGATCGCTTCATCCTTTATTTATCGTGTGACGTATACTGCACGTTGGCGGACGTCGGTTCCCACGATGGGGAGCCGCACGTGCAGAGCTGACGCTGCAGTGCGGCACAACGGCCGGCGGTCAACTGTCGGCTTCGACTTGCGATTCTCCGAATCGCAAGTCCAACCGACGAAGACGATAACGCGAAAGACGATAACGCGTCTTTTCTGCGTTGCAGCACCTGTGGCTACAGCGCAACGAACAGTAGTCGCCTACGATACGACAAACAAACTGAAATTACGTTACTGAAATCAGAAACTAATTCTGATTATTTTGTTTATTATTGAAAACGTGAGAATTATTCATGGAAATCATTGCACGTAATTTAAATTATAAAGACTTTTCTGAATTAATATGATCAGATAGTTTAAAAACCGAAAATCGAAATTAATATTATTTAAATTAAGTATGAATTGCTTTTGTAACATAAATAACAGTACAAATTCTCATCATCAAATAATCAACAAATTATCATTTTAATCAAATTAACAAAATCTAAATTACTATTAAATCATCGTTCGCAACCCTTAAAATATATCAGATTCCCTTTGCCAGCGATAATTCAGCGCGTAATTCCAACGCTGCGACACAATAAAAAGCCGCCATAAAAGCGTCTGCATGTGGAGCAACAAATAATAATTATCGCAAAGCAGCGCGTAAACAGTAAATAAAGAGTAAAATAAACGCGTGGTTTGCTGGTAATTTAGCGAGTAAGCGCGACACTCTGAAGTTGAAAAGAAAGAGAGAAAAGCGAACTTGACGCCTGAACATGGTGATGTTATAATTCAGTACCACAACACCACTAATTGGAGGAAGCGCGAAGTTTTCGCGTGAACGTCGTGTTTCATGCACCGAATATTCTTCGAGCGGTTTTTCATTTGTTTTTGATGAAATAGGTTCTAACTTGTTTATGAACGATGTTGAATCAAAACGACCATAAGTGCTTTGATGACTTTATGTTTAAGAGATTGAGGTGTATGTAAGATTATAAATATATCAATAATATTGTACATGTTTACTCAATTCACCCCATTATATGCTACTTGATTTTTATAAGATTATTTATTTATTTATTTATTTATTTATTTATTTATTCGGTATCAATACAGGCCTACAGGCCTTCATACTAATATATGTACATAATTTTTAAATAAAAGTTAGACAATTAATACAACATAAAAAAAAATTAAATTACATTATAAAAAATATTAAATTTTTTTCTGTTTCAGGTATGTTGAACACTTGATCCTTACAATCATCTTCTTTCTATGATACATTTTCTTGTAAGTATAATGAAATTTAATCAATTTAATATCTTAATAATGATAATTTGTACGCCCTGATAAAAACGTTCCCCATTTTTTGGTCAACGGTTGGCCAACTTTAAAGAATTAGCTATCCGTTAGCCTATTCTTGGCTAATCAGATTGGGGAAATTTCTACCAGGGCATTTTCTATTTTCATTGAACTATAATAAATTCATATTTAAAATATTTGCTGCATTTTCCACAAAAGCCAAAAGCATACTTTAACCGTATAAATAGTTACTGCAGAATCTAACAAGACAATCTCTAGCTACATTGGCAACTCATCTACTAACCCATATGAAATCCGATTACGTCTCAACTTTCCCCTCACTAAAAATCACACTTTCCCCGATTTTCATACAAACTTACGTAAGTAGACACGCCATTCTTTTCGTTCAGCAAAATCCAAAACCAAAGTCCGAACTACATGTTAAAAACGAGAATTACGCGTAAGTCCATGCATAAATTTCGCTAAAAGGAAGCGCAAGCGAGGCTCTTCTGGAAAATCGCTCTCCAAAAGATGGCGAGAGTGCAAGCTGCGATTTCTCGTATATCTGGAAAGAATTCACTTGCTCTCTGATCGTCGTCGACTATTTGGCGTCTCGTTTTTTCTCCGCAAGTATGTGAGGGAGCACTTAGCGTCTTTTTCTCTTTGGCTTTTTCGAGCCAAGTATCCTAATTATGAACTATTGTGGATTTGCTAATCACGGCGGTCGTTAAAATGTGTCTTTCGTCACTGGGGTAGTGTACCGAAGTTTGGAGTTTAATTACTTTGTTACATATTAGTGTTTAAGTTTAAGATTAAGCAGGCTTCGACGTTTGGGAAGCATAAAAGCATTAATTTATGGGCATTGCTGGCTGCTGTTTGGTTTTTGTGCTGAGTTATAAGAAGAATTTAGCGATAAAATCGTAGATAATAGTTTGTTGCGGTAATGTATCTTGAGCATGGTTTTCTAAGGTTGCGAAATCAGAATGTAAATCTTACTGCAGATGAATTATTCACACTCAAATTTTAAAAATCGAAATAAGTTATTAAAGAACATCCCATATTTTCTATGAAGTTCGTGAGGTAAAAACATTAATTTACGATACAATTTTCATTTACATTATTCATGCAGCCAAAATATTCATTAAAGTTAAAAAAATACATTATGCAGCAATAAAAATATTGCACGAAAATACATTGTAATATGTTTTTACTACGAAATAAAATATTTTGATAATAAAATTCTGTTTAATAATAAAGAAGAGCACTTTTTATATTTTTTTATTTTGCAAATAAAACCTAAATGTACACATGAAAGTAATTTCACGGCTAAATTATTTATTTTCGATATAAATCAATCTTTACAACAAAGTACGTATCAGTTCTATAATAAAACAAGTAGTAAATCAATCGTGAAATTCCGAACGAAATTGGTTAGCACAATGCACTTTCGAAAAATCTCCCACTTTCTTCGACTCCACGCATGCGGCCATAAAACGTCAACTTGGCCAACACACGGCTATAAATAATATTTCATAAATATTTAAGCGACCTTTCGGAAAAAACTTTTGTTGCGAAAAAGATCATCATGGCAGGGTTATTAGGAACACTTCCCTAAGTACACTTGTTTCACAATGTGCAGCGCAAAGTTGCTTGTGCATATTTGTCACGGTTTGAATTGCTTCATGAATTCAAGTTTTATTACGATTTGGTCGATTTATAAATTTTGTCGAGATTACAGTGATGATTTCACTAAATATGATGTCATTTTGTTTGCTATTTCAGTTACTAATATATCTATTTATTGGTCAGTTGATTTAATGAAGACTTTCTCTATTGCACGTCGGTAGTAAATATGAAATTTATTGTTTTCTTAAACTTACGTACCTTTTATAATGTGATAGTTTAATTAAAGTTCAATAGTAAAAAAATTTATTGAATACTTTATACTCTAAAATTATTTTCTTCAGTCGCTACTTCTAAACTAATTAAAAGTTAATTATTTTCACGAATATTACTAATTAAGCTTAGAAATTCATAGATAATTCTTTAGAATTATTCATGAATTTCTTTTTCCCATAAATTAAAAAAAAAAGTCATAGTCACAAAATTATCTAAAGTCTTAATCTAATTAATTAAAAAATATAAACAAAACCGTCAACAATTAAGCCGAAATCAACAATCTAAAAATAACCCTATAACGAAGAAGACTGAAAAGCGCGATCTCAATTTAAAAAGTTTTCCCATTTAACGACTTTTTACAACGTAGCCCAGCGAAACAGTATCGCTTTGACAATTTGCGGTTTTATTTCTCTATTAACGTCGCGAGCCGCGCGCGGCGCTTACTCTCAGTGATTGATAGCCGTAGTTGATAGTTCGAGGCGTAACGATGCGCGCCCGCCGCATCCCGTAGAAAGTTGCGCCTCCAACTTTGCGCCTTTAATCGATTGGCCCCGAAAATTTAAGGCTAGCCGCGAAGTTGTTTTTTCGCGATCCTTTTACTACAGCCAAAGCGCAAACTAATTCTGTACGATTAAACGGCAATGCGCCGGTGAAAATGTAGTGCCGTTGTTTTGTTCGATTGGAGAGAGAAGTTGCTTTTTGAGCTGTTTTGTTTTGATCTTTTTGTTCATTGGACGTAGAGCGATGGGTTGAGGAGAAATTTATTTTTAATGTATATTGAACGTTAAAGAGTAATAGCCTCTGCCACATGAAAGAATAAAAAGGAATGAAAGTGGCTTAAAACAATGTTTTTTTAAGTGAGCAATTATTACGCTGAACTATGACGTAAAATATCAATGAAAACTTTTTTAATAGAAGATTCTTTAAAAATTTTACAAAAATAAATAGTTTTGATAGTATTGAAAATGTATTATTATACAAATTTGAATATTTTTAAAATAATACTGTTCAATACAATTCTTTTTGACGTTAAAAATTCACTTATATTTTTACTTTTTCAGTTGAACGGAAATTCCTTCGTGGACCTTTTAAGACGGAATAAATCAATTTTATTAGAATTTTTTATATCTGCGATAAAATTGAACTATTTCATCTTTAAAGGTATACCAGAGAAGTGCCGTTAAATTTCATGGATACGTCCAGGATCGAAATGGATTTTACTTAACGTCAGAACAAATTGCACTTTTATTTACTACCACACATACAAGCAACTCAACTATTAAAACAAACTTCCACCACTGCAACCCAACGCAAATCTCCAGCCAACCCACCTAAAGCCCAAAACCGAGCTATTCCGCCCAAACCCCTCGAAAACTCAAAAATCATAATCCCCAGAGGTCAAAAGCCTCTCCTGCTGCTCTCGCGAGCGGCACAATTCGCCGGACCATACAAAAGGCGGCTCTCCATCGTCGGTCTTCTTTTAATGGCTCGTAAACGGCCGGCGGATTCCGTGTGCGCTGCCGGCTCGTGCGTCCCTGCAGCTAGCTGTGCCCCCCGCGTCATGCAATCCTCCAAGCCAGTGCGAAACGAGGTCGAATAATGGAGGCTAAAAGCCTGCGCTGGCGCAGCGCAGTAGCTACGTTGAAAAGACCGCGCACTCGCGCGCGCCGAGTTATATGCAGCAATCCACTTAATTCGCCACGCGCGATCAAACTCCTAGCCGTGCGTGACTGGACGAGATGAACGAGATGCGAGGGGTGGAAGGGGGGGGAGTCTTTTGTCTGGGAGATGCGGTTCTTGGGTCACGATAATGGCGTGGAATTGCGCGAGGTTTGATAAGTTTGAGGTAATTTTTTAAGGTGGGGTTCTTGTACGGTGTGTCTTGGGAATTTCAGGGATTGTAGTATTGGTTGAAATTACGAGAATTAATGTGAAGTTACGAGAATTAAGTGAGTAAACATTCGCATTTGCCAGTTCGCTTTTTGTAACATTTAAGCTTTATTTCACGTTGCAATAAACAGGAAGGTAAAATGTTTGCGAATGCAGCAAAAAAAGTTTTCGAGTGCAGAGCATTTGTTTTCTTTCAAACATTTATAAACTTTTTATTTTACTTCCGCAAGTGTTATCGTGAAAAAAAAAACTTTTATCAAACAAACAAAAAAACTTAACGATTTGCTAACAATTATTGCAAACTAAGTCCACCAGATTCCTCGAAGTAAAAGAATGATTACATTGTCACGAGTATACCTTTCCGAGAATAAATACAAAACTTACAGACACTCCAATTACAGCTAACTCTCACTCCCCGTTCAGCTAACACTAATCCATTCCCAGAAATAAAAGCCTTGCCCCCTCGTCTTGACATTGACCCGCCGTACATATGCCAACCCATCCCATACACCCACCTCACCAGCCCCACGTATAAATCGGCGTAACTCCCGCGTTAGCGGAAATTCGCGCGTATGTTTCTCCTATATACGCGCGGAACGCATAATCCCGCGCCGAGGCGGTGAAATTATGATGATGACGGCTGCCGGCGACGAGAGAGAGAGTGAGAGAGAGAGCAGAACGAATTTCGCGCGCTCGCTCGGTAAATTAGCATTATTATACGCGCGTGCGTGCGCGCGATTGGCCAAATCGCGCCCGCCGAGCGTGCGCCGCGAGCTGCAATGCTCGATTCGAGAAACGCCCGCGACGGCCGATTTATGGCGCTGACGAGGGAGGTGACAAGGTGCGCTGCGCGCCCGCTTGATTGGTTTTAATTGTTGGTTCGAGGAAAGGCTGGGATT
>JAPYZA010002689.1:0-16738 GCA_030522685.1 Eupelmus azureus | reverse complement strand
AAAAGTGAACACGTTTTTTCAGGATTGAAAATTTTATGTTTTTTTTTTTTTAGTAAAATCAAGAGTTACGCAAATCTTGTTTTATAAAATACATATTCATATCATGTACTTTATTTAAATAAAAAAATTATTTGTGTGTATTTTGAATAAACCTTTGTGTATTTCATTAATATATAAGCTTTACCAAAAAATATGTTTCATCAAAAACATATTTATTTTGAAAATTTTAATTATATAATCACACATAAATTGTGTGTCAAAACCGGAACTCGATTTTTAACTCTATATACAACTGAAACCTTAATCGAAAGATATATTATCCCATTCTATAAGTTTCGATTTCTAGCGCAAAAGAAATCGAAATAGTATACACCTTATTACGCAAACGATTCTCAATCGAAACTTACATTTCGCAACAGTGTCGCAACGAGCCTCAAATATACCCATGAGAAACCGTACCTCCCCCGCATCCCTCCCAAACTCCCCCAAACCTCTCTTTACCCACCACAGTCAAAGATCCTCCAACAAAACATCCAAAAAGCCCGCACCACATCGAACTCGTCACCCTCAAAAATCAAAACCAACCTTCCACTCTCTCCCTCCAAAGAAAAAAAAGCCATCCATACCCATAAATCGCTCAGGTTCATTCGCATTCCAGTGTCCATTGAAAAAGTCTCCAGCCCCACTATGGAGAGTAACACTTGTCCCCCATCATGTCGGCCATTCGCATTCCCCATTCTCCTCGGCATTCTGACTCCTCTGGCACCTGCAGCTGCGAGAGCGCGAGAAAAATGCATCTCTTCTGCTGAGGCGCGCGCAGGTATACATGGTCACGTGCGCTTTTCTCGCCTGTGGTGGGGATGGACTAGCTTCGGGGAAATTCGGATGACGCATCGGGACGAGCTAGTGACTCGGAGCGCACGTGTGTCGCAGGTTTTCAGGTTTATTGGCCGGATTTCCCCCGGTCTATATAGGTGCGAGGGCAGGGAACGTGTCGATGGCTATAAGGACACGTGGGATAAGTCAAGCTTTTATATATTATAGTATGGACTTCGTTTAAAGGAGATCGTAAAATAGAGAGACTCAGCGGAAGTGTTTAATATAAACTTAATGCAACATCCGTCCCTCCAACGAAAGATCAAAAATACACCCTTCGCCCAGGCGAGCTTCATATACCCAGCTCCGCCGAAGTCGTAAAATAAACAAATCGACTTCGTTACATCCAGGGCCGAGATAGCAATATAACCAGATGAAAGATTGCGCATCCGCGCGGAAGTCGGAGATCGAAGGGCCCTTTCCAGCTTCCTCCTATATACATATCCCGAGACGCGCAGTCTCGCGTAATGATATTCGTATGCGTGTGTATATACACGGCGCATTAGGCAAATTATACGCGTCCAGGGCGCTCCGACTTTCTCTCGGATAGCGATCCGGATAGATCGTATCAATGCCGGTCCGCCGATCTGTATTATGAGCATTACATCGAGCAGCGCCGACAAATGGATCAAAAGGAGAGAGGAATGCAGGAAAGATTGCGATTACGAAGATTGATTGGATTAGGCGCGTCGGGTTAGTGATTTCTGTAAGGTTAGGGGCTGGACAATGAGCAGTCGTATATATTAATTTCAAATTTAAATGTAGCTTATCGAGATAACTTGGAGATCGACAAAACGTTTTTGAAACGTTTTTGAAAAGATCAATGTTAGAAAGGAACTGGAAATCCCCGTATACGTAATCCACTCGTCGCACGAATGGATAAGCGGAAGAGGCAGCAAAACAACATTACAAAGGAGTACAGGAGCGCAGCACAAATGAAAACAGAATTAAGGCGGAGAAGAGAAAAGCTGCGAGAAAAGTAATTTAGATAAGCGCCGATATGCCCCGGACCTCCTCCTCTCATCCTTCTATCGGTCACCTCCCTATACCCAACGTTTCATCTCTCATTAAACCGATGATGATTCGCCGTTCGGGCCGATGGTAATGAGGAAAAAAATACAAAGCGAGATCACGAGAGACTTTGTCGTAACGATCCTCCGGGAAATGAGGTAATAAGAAGACGAGCGGGCTCATTGTACAATTGCAGAGCCGCGTGATTTCATAATCTTTTGTCGTGCGGCGCGCTCATCGTGAGGACGATACAGACGGAAAAAATGACGCTCGATCCTTTATAGCGGGAATTATAAAGATAAGTTTGACTGGCTGGAAATTTACCGGCCCGGTTCATTCGAAAACATTCTTGGGATCTCGTAACGACTGGGATTCGAACACTTTTGAAATAATTCGCGCGATTTGACTGCTTCTTCGAACGGCTCGTGATCGCATGTAGCGAGTAATTTGAAGCATCCTCGGGACTGCTATAACGATAAATCTTCGTGAATCGAAAATAGACAGGTTGAAGTCGAATGGGTGAGATCAGCGCGCGTGAAGTGCCAATCAATGTATTAAAAGTCAAAGCATGTTTTGTGCTGACGGTTTCATATTTATATAACAGAGTTCAATGTTTTTTTACGATCATTTTTTATTAGCCCATGATTAATATAAAAATGCTTGCTCAATAATTTTGAGGTTTTTTTGTAATATATACAACCTCATCTTTTCCTACCTAAAAAAAAAAACATTTTCAACCAACCCAATCGCTTTTTCCTACTCCACATAACAATCCACAATCGAACCAAACCCCATAACCCCACTCCACAGAGACTCACGAAGGCCCCTGACGAGGAAGTCGGCCGAAAGCCGAGTACCAGGAGCGCAGCTCCGCTCCGGAGCTCGAGCCACTAAAATCCGTGTGCCCTCTCCCCCCTCCCTCGCTCCCGGCTCTCTCGTATACGCGCACGCACCGGCCTTATCATCACACACTCGTGGCGGCGGCGGCGGGTCCCCCCAAAAGAGAGAGGGAACCGGCGCACCTTGTGTATATACGTATATATATATATGCATTCCGCTTCGGTCCAGAATACGAGCGCCGCGAGAAAGCAAAAGAATTTCGCGGAACAAGCGTCTGCTGCAGCAGCGCGCTGCCTCCGGGCGCTCTCCCCCCACTCTTGCGCTGCGCTCTTTGGGTGTATATATAGAGAGGCTGCCGTTGTCCCACTCTTGGAGGTCCCCCCTCGTATGTATACCTGAGGGTGATATCCGTGTTTGTATATATACGTGGAGTCGCGGATTTTTAGGGTAGGGTGTGAGGATGGGGATGAAGGGTTAGTTATTTTTGGAGGGGGGATTGGTTTGTTTGTGATGTGTGTATGTATATGTGGTGGGTTCGAAGATGTTTTTTGGTTTCGAAGTGATGATTTTGAGGCGCGCAATTACTTCCGGGAATTTCGGAGTAATGCTAACGTAGCAATTATATTTAGCTACGCTGGGAGTATGTGGTATTATATTTGTTGGGTCATTGACACAAGTATTTTAATACTAAAGCGCTAACATAACTAGCATATAGCACTAAAGCTACGTTGATTTTTTTTTTGCTGATCGCTATAGAAGCTAAAGTTCTTTTGATAACGTTATTTTTTCGTTAATACTTTCGTGCTTTGACAACATTAATCATATCGATTAATCAATCCTACGTGTATACCTACCTGCTATCGTATCATTTCTACTGTAGTAGATAATGTGATCTGATAACACATTTGAATACTAAATATATTCTACTAAATTAATTCTCCAAACAAGCCTTAATAAAAAAAGAAACTCAAGTAAAAAAATCCCAATCATTTTCGCATTCCCAAAAATCAACCCAAAAACAAAACCCAAACCCCAACCCTTCAAGCACCAGCCAGAATCACTCAACCAACCTCTCACCTCAAAAAAACCAGCACACCGCCAATTTCTCCAAAATCCGCGTGCGCAAATTTGACGTGGAACGTCGCCCGCCCGAGAGAGCGAGAAAGACAGCCAGCGCGCGCAGGTAAACTCCACACTATATACCCAGCAGAGCCGTTGCAGGCAATGGCGCCCAACCGCCGAGCGACAAGGACAGCCTCTACCCACACATACGCTACCCAGCACATACCTGGCCCAGCGGAGCGAGCGAGACAGCCTCACGGCAACATACACTATAGACTCTCCGAAAGCCAGGGAGGGAGTAAGTAGCGAGCGCGAGCGCAGGGGGGGGCCGCCGAGCGCGCGGCGTTCGCCAGGTGAGCCGCGCGCAGAGCTCGTCCAGCATTGGCCTCTGCCTGCTTAAGCGGCGAACCGATTGGCCCGCGGGGCTCCGGTTACAGCGGCGAGCGCTCGTTCGCCTGCAGCCGCGCAGGCCAGAGTCGCAGCTCTCTCGACTCGCAGCGAGACTCTCAGTTTGACTTACCTTGGCCGGTCGGTCGGTAGTGTGTGTCGCTCCCTCGCGCCGCTGCCGCTCGCGTGCCTGCACATATCGACTATATATACACACACTCACGGCTTTTTATATATATACTTAGGCACACGCACACAGGGACGTATATATACTAGAGAGGGAGTGAGTGAGGTGCGCGCTGGCGGAGAGGAGAGATCGAGAGCTGGCGCGAACTTTGCCCGCCGGACATCTTGTGCGTGTTAGTGCTATGCAGGAGGAGCCGCAGCGGCGGCAGGTCCAGGGCGGCTAAATTTCGGCGCGGCCCGGCCGAGCGCGCAACAGATCGGCAAGCGCGCGAGCGACGCCGCCGCCAGAGCGTATATATACACAGAGAGAGCCGAGCAGCCAGTGTACACGGGACGTGCGGACGGAGAGAGAGAGAGAGAGAGAGCGGCGGCCATTCCAGGTTCGGTGCGCGCTCTCCCGCAGAGAGAAAGATCGCGCCGCCGAAGTGCTTTAAGAGCGAACGTATAATACAGAAGAGGAGCTGCAGGCTGAGCTTGTCGAGGGCTCGACTATGAGGCTCTGAGAATTGCAGGTTAAGGGGGGGTCACTGTGGGTTGTTGGTGATTTTTCGGTGGGGAGGTTGATACGCCGGAGCTGAGGCAGTGAGAATACAGTGCTCGCGTGTTGTTGTAGATTTCGTTGGTTTTTTTTATTGTTTTTGCTATCACGGTATACGTATATTGTTCAGTGCAGTGGGGGCTAGTGGTGTACGGCAGACGGCAGTGGTGATTCCAGTGTGGTTTAGAGTCAGTGGTGCAAGCGGGCTCGAGGGAGAAGCTGAGAAATCTGGATTACACGGGCGATCCGGGAATCACGGACAAGATTTTGCCGGTTCATAAAAAAGGTGAGTGCTCCAGAGCGGCCGCCGATTCAAATTCTTCGATGACGGTTGGGATGCTGGGGGTGTTTCGCGATGTGTTCGGGGCCGTTGGATTCCAGGATTTTTCGTGGGATTCGATTTGTTAACGAATATAGAAATCAAATTGGTTCGTTAAAGATCGATGGCATTCGTGAATGATTGAGCTGTTACATTCGAGTGTTTTATTTTGAATATTCTGTAGACGGTAAAGAATGTTTTTTAAACTTTCAGTTCTAATATTTTGTCGTTGAGATCGTACTTTTTAAACAGTCGCACGGCGTGTAGAAAACGTTCTGACTTCTTTTAGCGTTTGCTCCAAAACGAATGCTTCCGTGTGTAAACATTTATCGTTTTATATTTCAATATAATATTTTTCGAGCTCAAAAAATTTGAATTTCAAGTTAAGCAACAACCGTAAAAAACAAAAATATACAAAATCCTGAAGATCGATTCGAAAAGAAAAATTACGTAAGACGATTTAAAACAAGTTACTTATCGATACAATAGATAAAGCAATTTTTACTTTGAAATTTCCAACACTGTATTTCCAGAAGGAGGTTACTGTACAATATTGATTTTCCATGATTTAACATAAAACACATTCTAAGTAAATATTTAGCATGATATCAATATTTAGTAGGATATAAAGATACGCAACGTGAATTTCGCATAAACTAAAACTAGTCAATTTATGAATAATTTATCGTTTCATCTAGGTATAATATACGCTTAAAATACGGGCTCAAACTAATTATTTCGTTATTTTGCGATGTGTTGATTGTTTTGCGCCGATATCGCAAATCGGCCGGTGATACTCGTTTTTTATTATATTAAATACGGTATACGTAATCTAATGAATTCGCTAAGCTCTACACAGCTGATTAAAAATTCCACGCCAGCAGCTGTTCGATGACTCATTATGATAGTAGAAGGAAGACAGGTATATTTACATTATACAGTTTTATCAGTGCTAATTATATCGGAATTCTTGAGAGCATGTCGTCTTTTTGTACATAACGATTTTTTCAATAAGAATTTAAGAGTATGTACGATTCGAATGTTGGCGCGGTTTTTTGCTGGAGTTTTAATTTTTATGATTTAAAGTAGGATATTATTGTAGGACTTATTGAAAAACTAGTTGTTTTTTGCTGAATTAACGAGCAATTAATCATCAAAATTATTCATTAGCGCGCATTCTCATATCGACTGAATCCCCACATATGAACCACTGTGAGTAATTAGTATCAGATTTAGATTAATTGACCGTAAATCGTATATAACAATAAATACATCCGTGTATAAAAATACTTAAAACTCTAATATTTCCAGCTTTTTCATATACATCTAAAAATAACGGAAAATAATCAACTCCCAAGACTTATTCACTCCCAAAAATAAACACATTAATAAAAGTCCTGAATAAAGCAAGCCAAGCGAAGCCCTTTCCCCAAATCCCCCGCTAAAAATAAACAATCCAAAAACACTCCATTTTACTCAACCCAATTTAAATAAAAAATTCTCAAAAACAAGGCCCTTAAAAGCAAAAGCCAACCGAAAGCCCCCCCAAAGCATCTCGCGCGCGCAAAATCAGGCGCACTTTTTTCTCTCTCTCTCTCTCTCTCTCCTCAAGCTCGACTCTCTTGCATTCTTAGCCCTCTCCTTCTCTCCGCGCCAATTCAAATCTCTCGGCGGTTGGAAACCGCGGCGGCGCGCGCTCTCGGAAGAAACCTCAGGCTCCGCTGCAGCGGCAGCAGCTCTCTCGCTGCGTCTTCTCTCGCTCACTGAGAACGGCTCGGCCAGGCAGGAATGGGAGCGCGAAAATATAGAGCGCGTTTACGGTTACTCTGCTGCGCCGCTGGAAACCTGGTCGCTATATATGCGCGGCAAAATAGAAAAGTCCGAAATGATATCCGCGTGGCCCGCGAATAAAATATGTAAACCAGTTCGTGTGCGTGAGTGTGTGTGTGGATGTGTATAGCTAGGTGTGGCATTGACACGCGCGAGGATGGGAGGGTCGGTTTGTTTTTTGTGTTGGCCGAGTATAGTAGGTGAGATCGCGGTGTGGATAAGGTGCGGGTAACGTGTTTTGATACTAGGAGTGGCACACTTTCTGGGATATGTGTGTGTGTGCTCGTTGCTTGATGGTTAGTTTGTTTTTGGTGGGATATGATAAGGTTATGTGTTATTAGCGTGATGGATTTGGAGTGGAAGCCGGGGCAGTAAGTTTCTACTTCTAATCGATGTGTTACGAAAAATAAATAGTTTTTTTTTTTACGCGCGTGAGTCGAGTTCTATAAAATTGTTGTGAGAGAGCTTTTGACTTTGAAAAAGTTGAGTTCGTACACAGGGTTGAGGTATGAACTGTGTATTTTTCGTTTCTAATTCGACGTAATTAGTATTTGATATAAAAGCGATAAAAGAGCGTTCGTTTTAAACGAGATAAAAAAAACGTGTGTGTAAGAATGCTTCCACTATGAGCGTTCGCATATTATACCTTCTTTTTTTATCGTCCTTGAAAGTTCGTCTCTGTATTCTCAACTATTACGTTTCACGTCCGGACGTCAATAACCAGCAAATAATTACGCGCGTTATTTACTCATTATAAAATATTTCCACGTGTCTCGAACCGTTACATTAAAAAATGTTTTCTCTATTAAATACCTATAATAACCTCAACAGCCCAAACAAAATCAATAAAAATCACTAAACTCTTCACTCTATACCACCCACCATCATCCAAAAAAACATTCACTACACACCGCAGCACACATGTCCACTTAAAACCGCAATCCCAACAAACAAATGACTCTCCATACCCGCACACCATAAACACCATCAATCAAACAAAAGAGATCTCCGGCCGAAAATCTCTCTCCTCTCACTCTCCTCCGACTCGTTCTAATTTCCACGATCGATGCGTATACACACGCTTGGCTCTTATCAGCATCCCGAAATCTCATCGGCAGTCGCGCGAGCGAGCGCCTGAAACTCGAGCTCGCGGCAACCTTGAAAACCCGCGCCTCAAGAGCGAGAGAGAAGGGAAAAGTTGCGGGGCAACATGTATGTGTGTAAGTACACGAGAGCGGCTATATATACGTGTATATACGGGCGAAGGTGTATGGACCCTTGCGAGCCTCTCCGCGAGTACAGCTCGGCTGCTCTCTTGCATACTTTGAATTTTAATGGCGGGGGGAGGGAGGGCCTTTAATGCCGGACGACTTTTTTCGCGCAGGTGTTTTTAGCGCGGCCAGCGCTTTTGTTGAATGACGCACGAGCGGTGCGTGCGCGATTTTTTTTTTGCCGCGGAAGGCTTTTTGTGGGAAAATTGTTGGTTTTTAAGGGACCGTGATTTTATGGGTGTTGGTGTGGTTGGAAGTGTTTTAGGTTTAAGTTTTTTTTTTGATAATAATGCATGTCTTAGTATTGTGTTGCGTTTGGAAAGAGTTCTTATCTCGACAGTCGGCGTTTAGAAATTTAATCATTTACGTTAAGGTAAAAGCTTATGAATATGGAAAATGTAAATACCGCTTATAAATTAAGAAAATATTAAAAGTTTCGTTTATGTATCTTAAAAAGTATAAAATGCTGAGTATAATTATCCACTTTTTTTCTTCTTACATAAACTTCAACGCGTTAATAATTTACTTGGACTTTTTCCTTTTTTACTTACTCTAATGTAACTTGATAAAGCAAGTTTAATTAATACTTTCAGCTTTATTTCATCGTAAAATTAAAAAAAAATGAGTTGCCTTTACGTAAGTAAGAGACAGACAATTAAAAATTGATCCGCTGTCAAGAGCCTAGTGCTGCCGACAGATTCTTAAAACCGATGAACTAGCTATTATTTTTAATTAGCTCTCAATCAATAATAAACTTCCATAAAAAAATATTTTATCCACACAAGAATCCTCCCCCCTTCCCCCAAACAATTACACCTAATTTACCCTGTACACTTAAAACACTTAAGCAAACCGAAAAACACAAACCCAAAACGTCCCCCCCTACCCGCCAACTTTAAAAATAAGCGCCGCTGACGTAAACGCCGGAGCGCGTAACATTCTCCACGCGACCGGCGTATACACAAGCCGCACGCGCGCACCACAAACACTTCCACGCACGATCCGAAAATTTGCTCCCTGGCGCTCGGCGCCGTAATAATAACACTAAAGAGGAACGCGGGCGACGAGGAAGAAGCGCAGTCGTCGCACCACACACACACACACACATCTGGAATCCGGCGGCGTTCCGGAAATACAGGCGGGAAGGCGCGTGCCTGGGTTGCGTAAGTCTGCGCCGTTTCCGACGACTGTATGGAGGAAAAATCGTCTGTCTTTGGCGCCGCCGCCAATTAAAGCTTAATTGGCCGCTGTTGCTGAATCGTTGATGAGGTGAAAAGCGTACGGTTACGGTTTCCTTGTAAGTGTGAATGTAAGGAGTAATGGATTCTTGGGAGTGAAAATCGGGTTGGATATTTTTGCGGAGTCACGCATGGGGGGAGGTTGTACAGCGCGGATCTATGCAAATTCTTGTGGGATCGAACGCTGCGGGCGTGCCGAATTTCTTCAGGTTTTTCTTGTTTCTAGTTCATGGGCGTATGGGCGTGTGCCAGATTTGGGAGGTTTAGCTTGAATAATGCATCGGATGAGTTGTGCTTAGGAAATTAAATTTGTGTTTACCGACGCGTTGTACATGGGCTGGAATTTTATAGGCGCTGGTCTGGTTAAAAGAGGAACAAGATGTTTGGCTGGTGAATAATCAGGAATTTGGTCTGGGTAATAAAAAAACAAGTGACTTGATTTAACGCCTTGTGCTTAATAAATTATTCAGCCATAAAATTATGACTGCCATGTGATCAAGGCACTTTTATGATCTCTTTTTCATATCTCTGCAATCCAAGCCGCTATAAAAGTAGATTCATTTAATTCTGGAATCAATCAAATTGCTCAATTTCCGCTTGATAACGCTTGCATAACTCCTTCTTTGCAAACACAAAGTAAGAATCCGTTTCGCAAACTTTAACTAGAGCGAATTTCCCGCGTTTAATCCCATCAATGAATCAATCAATTTCCCACGATACCACTAAACCGAACAAAAGAAAAATTGCCCCTCTTCACCTACACCACCACTAAAACAAAAACCAAACACCTCTTCTTTCAACTCACGCTTAGAAAAGTTCGCTCGAACTCTTCACACCGGCCCGTTCCATAAACGTCCGCCGGCTGGCCCTAATGAGATGGAATGCATAATGAGAAGCATTCTAATAAGAAAACTGCGCGTTCCCACTCACGGATGCCTTTATTTCCTCCTCCGCCTTCCCGCTCGCTACGCGCCATTCCATCCTGCGCGCTCTCCCAATTTTTTTCGTTCCAAAAGCGACGCGCTCTCGCCAATTTATCAGCTAACGCATATTTTTCACCCGCAGCAGCTGGCCTCTCCGCTCTCTGGAAATATATCGCTACTTATTATTCTCTCGGCGAGTGAGAGAGCAGTCGTCGGGGAGGCATCTTGCCGGTAATTGAAAAAGGCTTTCCCGGCCTCCGCGCGATTACATGCCTCTCTCGCATTGCGCTGCGTATGTACGCATAAAGTGCATTAAATTCGCGCCGTCCGATAGCGCAAGCGCGAGCACGCGAGTATGGAATTATAATAAGGGCCCCTGACTCCCCTGCGCCTGATAATGAGCCGGAGCTTTAATTAGAATGAGGAATGCTTTTCGATCTCTGTGTGCGTTGGTTTGGTTCGTTATGAGGATTGGAACGGAGGAAAGGCTTCGATTTTATTAGGGTTGGGTCGGTGGAAAAATTGGAGTTTGCGGTGGTTCGATGGGACTTTGGAATGGTGGATGGATGTTTGTGGAGGGATCGAGGTTATTAAGGATGGTATTTGCAGTAAGTGAAGATGTTTTGGTTGGGAGGGTTCTTTTTCAATTACGTTAATAGGTGTGTTAATGGAGATTGGAAAATTGTTTTTATTCGCGGCTGGGGTTTGAATTAATCGAATAATCTTCTTTCGAGTTCAAACCCAATAAAGATTTGTATTCCCTTTTCAACGCTTGGAAAGGAGAATTTCATAATGCTGTTAAAAATGGAGCTTGATAAAGTTCTTGTTTTGCAGCTTTTCGATGGTTGTTTATCTATAATAAAATTACAAAAACAGATTGAAAATTTAAAATGATAATTTATTTGAAAGTAATACTCTTTACTGCATAGAAAATTATTGCATATGTAGATGTGATACAGATAAATCAATATTGGAATATTATTATACTACATTTATACCAGTAAACTGAGCATTGAACGCAACCAAAATCATTTAAACATATTTGAATTAACATTGAGGCATATTTGATGATTAGATTGAACAGTTCGCTACTCGAAGTACGATTGATTATTAAAAGTAACTAATAATTGATCACTGATGAATAATTTGAGTTTTATTACATCTTATAATTATTAATAATAACACTTCTTTTAAAAAAGTTCAAATAAAATTTTTTAATTGATTTACAGTTTTTACTAACTATTACTTAACACTGCTCTTATAAATACTTTTTACTTTTTTATTTTATAATCTGAAAAGAGAGCAGAACAATATAGGTTTAATTAAGGTCACTTCACATGAAAACTTTAGCAGATAAAACAAGCGTTTAAGCGTCTAGTTATTAAACATAGACTTAACTACTTTAAACTTGATTAAAATATTTCCGTATTTTTTTTATCAAAGTATGTTCTGATTTTACGCCTCTTATCTAACTTTATATAATTCCAAAAGAAAGCCAGACACAAATCCCATATCGATGGGGCCAAACCTTTCGATTTAACGTTCTTACCGTTTCACAATAAACGAAATCGTTCTTATGCCTTTGTCGAAAATTGCTTTGCGCAATCAAAATTTTCCTTCAAACTTCCATTTCTCAATCACCAACGTGTCACAACATGCCTTTTAAAATTAAAATCATAGCAGTGGACGTTTAACCTTCACGTGTTTCCTCACACCTTCAAACAAACAGATCCGGCCAAATTTACCATTCTCACTTAACTTTTCGAGTAAATTTCTAATATTTATTCTAATTACTGCGCCCGAAGCAGACAGACGCACAAAACCCATCTTAATTAGGATCAAAACACGAGCTCAGCATTAAAGCAACACTGGAACCTGACACAAAACCTACCGTTCAGCCTATTGCGCAACAATAACCCAACCGCACCGCATCCCACGACCTTCCTAAAAATACCAAGAACCTTCAACCTTCGCCTTCTTCACATGCCAAGAAAATGTTTCCTCTCTCGCATCTTCCAAACAAGCCTAACCAGCCCGCGCGATTCCCCCCGAAAATTTAACGCAGATCATCGATCATCCGCGCGCCAGCTCGGCAATTATCGCTTCGAATAATCTGCTGAGCTCGCAGCTCTCGCCGGTATATTTCATGTCGGAGAACAGCGGGCAAATATTAGTGGCGTGTTTATCGCCGGTTTATCGAGGTATATGGTGGCTACGAGTGCGTGGGAGTGATAAGAGTCGTAGGAGAAAGGTAGGTCACGTGGTGTGTGTGTTTGTTTTTCTGTGGTTTTTGTTTTCGCTATTGGGTTGGGTTGATTAAAAAGGTGGGGAATGCGTGATGCATTGTTTGCTTTTTTAAATTGAGTAAGTTGGAGAATATATTTTATTTTCGAATTTATTTTGTAATTTAATATAAGAAGGGCTTCGTTAAAGGATTAGTTTCTAAACCCTGTTTTATTAAAAATATAAATTATAACAGTAATTTATAAACACCTACAATTTAGAATTTTTATAAGATTTTAGTGGAAATAAAAAATATATTAAAGGTTGTATGAAGCTTTAAGCTTTCTAGTATGAAATTTTGAAAAAAGAAAAATTAAATTTCTTTTTTCATCTAGTTTAAACTTAAATTACGAATTTCAGGCAATTTAAAATACTTTTAAATTGAATTAAAATAAATGAATTAAATCCGATCTGTAATGAATTTCGTTCAAAATTCAATAAAAGAATAAAAGCTGCACTCGAAAAATCATCGAAAAACGACGCAAATTTTCAAATAGCAATCTCAACAATTGCTCTCTCGAAAATTCAAAAGCACTCAATACAGTGCACTCCCTATTCATAGTACACCTGACAAAATTCCTTTCAAAAAGTGTCAAAGTTGCCTGAGCAACTTCATATATACACTTTCACAGATCTAACAAGAATACTCACGAAGTCAAAATTCTAATTATAATTACCAGAACATTACTACAATTTACCATAGTTCAAGTCCTCAAAGTTAAATCGTTGTTAAAAGAGCTAGAAATTTTTTCAAAGTTGAAAGTTCTATCAAAAGTAGTAAAAGTAGTAAATGGAACTAGAAAACTATTTTTTGTATACAACATTTTATCAATTAATTAAAAAGAAAATGTTAGGTATCTATTGTACAATTTTATTGTTCTACAATATCAATAAAATTGTACAATAACCGTAGTTTCTAGGATTTCTCTATAACAACATAACTATAACAAATAGAATATTTTTTATTTTTCTAATCAAAAACAATCAAAAATGAAAATTAATAAAGCCATATCGGGCAAATTGGTCTCGAATGCAAAATTCTTCGCGTGCGCTTTTCTATTTCCATGTACACAGTTGCGGAGCGCGAAGCGAGAAAGAGAGAGACAGAGGGCAATCACTGGGTGGCAAGTAGGATAATTGCGATTGCCAAATGTGGCTTAGTTTCGCTAATTAATGACGCCGGTAACGACCGATCGCCGCCGTCGAGCGAGACGATTTATTCGCCGCTACGCTCGACGAGCGATCGAATTTGTCGCGCGCTGTCAAGTGCTTCCTGTCTCTCCCTTCTTTAAATGCCAATTAATCAAAATGATTTTGGTTTTCTCGCTGCGAGCTGCAGGTTAAATAAAACTATAAACAATTAATTAACTATTATATAATATAAATATATAGTAAAAAAATAAATTTTATATTTAAAAAGAATTTTAAAATTATTGATTACTGTTCAGTTATTTTTATAAAGAATAGTATCATGCTTTTTCAAAACAATTTCAAATAGAATCTTGTTATGAATGAAAAATAATATTGTACGTTTCCCTCTGTAATTGCTTTTCTGGATACAGCTCGAAAACAAATGACTTTTCCTTACATACTTCTATCATTGTTTTGACCTTCCGCGTTCGCGTACATAGAACCGGCGCGATCGATCGCGTGCAATAATGTCGGCTAATGGAAAATTGATTAACAGCCTGCAAAATTTCCCATTTCCAGGAGGACGCACGGACGGAGATGGCATGAGGGAGGGCTGCGGCAACGTTGCCGAGGTGGTAAGTCAATTATTATTTTCTTATTTTTATTTATTTATTTATTTATTTTTTTTTTTTGTATTTTAGCTGCAAGCATATATGCGTAAATTCGCTTGCAGCTATATTATTTTTCCATTACGTCCTGGGTAAAGTTTTGAAAGGGGGTAAAGAATATTTTTTGATTTTATATTGTGTAGTAGGAAATAGGTGTATGTAAAATTAAAAATAGAGTCAGGTGAAGAGTAAAGTAAACGTTTGATATAAATTAATTGAAAATTCTTGTAGTGTGGATGTTACTTAATAGGTTCATTTTTAGAACTTGTATTATTTTGTAAAAAGTGTTAATTAAATAAAAATATCAAATTTAAGAATTAAGCTTTTATTAACTCATAAAGAAAATAAAATGATCCCATATTTATTTTAACTGAAATTGAGCGCAAAATCTCCTTCCAAAAGGAATATTTAATACTCTAACGTATATATATTCAGCAAGCCGTACGCTTTATACACTATCCCCTTTAATATGTAATACAAGAAGTGTGCTTATCACTGCTCTTCAAACGCTTTTTTGCACAAAAAAATTTCACCGTTTTTTCTCCTCGAAAAAATATATATATCACTTTGATTAAAAGAAAGTAAACGGTAGCAAAAGTCAATACTAAGACTTACAAGACAAACGAAGGAAGAAAAGCTGAAGACGAGCAAGTAGCGCGGAAACGAGAGAAAAAAGTGGCAGAGCGTGCGCGCTGAAGAACGAAGAAAAAAAAAGATTGGTGTAAGCAAAAGAAAGCAAGCTAGCAGTAGGAGATAGATCCTCTTTCATCAAAGGAAGCCATGCTCAGTCGGCTTCTCCTTCGAGGCAGCGTTGCTCTATCCTTTCTGCCCAAACGAGAGAAGACGGAAATAATAATCACTTTTTCTCTCATTCGCTATTCAGACGACTGCCTGGAGTAAGCTACACAACAACGGACGAGTTTTTGAACTTTTTCTTAATTTATATTTTTTCTTGTTCTTGCTCTTTAAAAAATAAGGTCTCGTCCATTAGTACCGTGAAAATCGGCCCTGCAGTCTGATTGTTGTACACTTTCATTAGACGGATGAATTTTACATTCACAGAGCTCTGAACTTACTGATAGATTGTTTTCCTCAGTAGGAGGTAGTGGTTCGGTTGGCTGCAGTTCGTTTGCACCCATTATTTAGAGTACGTTTTAATTTTGTTCTATCTTTATTAATAATCGAAATTCCTACAGTCCTTTGATAAAAAAAAACACATGAACTAAAAAAACTTTTAGGCTAATTTTTGAGAAAATTAATAAGAAATCAGTGCAAGTAGTATTTCTACTTGCAGGAGTATAAGAGAGCGTTAAAAGCATTGTACCAATTCTCTGTTTTTCAAAGTAATGCCTGGAACTTTTCAAACTTTACTGAGTCATTACCGATACATTGTTCAGCACTGAAAGCATAAAACTTTATAAGATTTATAGCAGTAAAAGTGTATTAATATTGCACTACATTAAGCGCACTTTTAAGCGATTCCAATAGCTTTTTTCTTTAAGTAACCACTGATTAGCAATAAATTCTTAAAAACAAAAAGCTTAAAAATACTCAACTATTTTAAATAGGTCAACACCTACTTACCCCTTCTACATTAAAACCCATTCATCCCAACATTCCGCAAATCCAGCCATTCAGACCACCTCGCAAAAAGGCCCCGCATCTATTCTTCTCCCAAACTCAAGCCCTCTCCTCCAAATCGATACCCATCACACCTCGGAGAACCAGCGGCAATCTTCGATCCTCGGCGTCGCTCGCCTATTAACCATCGTCATCGCGCCGGCCCGTACCCCAAAAAGGCCCTCGCACAAAAGACTCCTCGACTCTCCTCTACAGCATCAAAATTTGCCTCCTTTATTCGGCCGCGAGCTAATGGCAAATAGCCCGGAAGGCGGAAGGCGCGCAGAGCGGCGGCTCTCGAGGATGCGAGGCATTTTCGAAAGCCTTGAGGGGGGGGGGGGCTCGCGCGCTGTGCCGAAGAAGTAGGCTACCGGGTTAACGCTCGCCCTCGCTCGCCGAGAAAGAGAGAAAGCCGACGGCGGCAGCGGCGCAGTGTGTGTCCCTTATACACATGCCTGGGACGTGTGCGAGGCGGGAGCGTTTTTCAAAGAGCGACGGTCTAATGCAGGGCCGATGAGCTTGGTTTTGCGGATTTTTAGGGGTCTATCGTTTTTT
>JAPYZA010002688.1:0-16738 GCA_030522685.1 Eupelmus azureus | reverse complement strand
AAGAAAACCCCTCAAAAATCCATCCGAACGTCCAGACACAAAAGCTCGCGGCGCGCCAAAACTCCCGTTTTCCAAGCGAGCGCACAATTTTGCGAAATCTCGAAAATCGATACTCTCTCGCCCCCACCCCCCTACTGGCGCAACGTAATCTCTCCGGCCTAATCGCGAGTCGAGGCGTAATCCTCCGGCCGGGGGATTACCTCCCCCGATAAACAACGAGGAAACGGAAAGATAGATAGACGCGCGGGGGGGGGGGATGCGCGCCGAATATCGACTGACTCGGAGGATTAAGGGGAGGCTGTAGGAAAACAGAGGGAGGATTTCGCGCCTTGTCTTTCTCGCGCCGGTTGCGTCGTGTTTTTGGGAGCCGGTGAATCGGAAAATAAGGAGGGATGAGAGGAAGATGCGGATCGGGAGGACGGCGAGCGTGAAGGATTCTACCTTAAGGGGGTTCCAGGGGTGTAGATTTAAGGAGCTCGCGCTGGGATTAACTTTTTGGTCGTGTGGAGGATCTAGGCGAGCGGTGACTTTGAGCGTCCGTGGCGGTTTGTTTGATGGATTTTGGTTTTTTTCATTGATGATTGGGAGGTTAGAATGCGTGAGCGGCTGTGTTTGTTCAGTGAAAATTATTGCATTATTGTGTGTGGACGAGGCTGGGAATTTAAAATGCAGTTGAAAGCAGATATCCGTTTTACGGAAAAATGTGTAGTTAATTTTAGAAACGCAGCTTCTTTGTGCTGCTTGAATAGCCGCGCCAAGCCGGCTTAAATAAATACTACACTATAAAATATATAAACACTAGCCGAATACATTTTAATAGCACGTCGCGCCGCTTTAATTAAAAACTCAAAATAATTTATGCAATCAATTTGATTGCAGATACACATCGGATAACTAAGATTTCAATGGCCGCCTGATTTACGGCATCGCGCGCCGTAACGAATACGCGCGAAAATTTAATATATCGCGTCTATTAATTTTCCCCCCTTAAAATAACCAGCGCGCTCCTCTCGTAATCCTCGGCCCGCAAAAACATCACCGCACTCCCAACAAATCCCAAAAAAAATCTCCAGCCCCCCAAAAAACTTTTCCAATCCTCGTCATCGCCGACCGAAAATCCGCGGGCGCTAACAAAGCGGAAAATGCTAAGCCGAAAATACGAGGCCGCCTATACACACTCACAATGACACGAAACCACAGCGCGCTTGTATACGAAAAATCATCGCTCTTACGCCTGTTGCTCCCGCGTCTGCTCTCGTTCTCCTCGTTTTTTCCCTTCTTTTCTTCGCCCCGTCGTCCTCCGCTTTTGTGTCCTTTCCTCGGCGGCGAATCCTGTTGCGTCGCATTAAGGAAATTTATCATCTCGATCGAAGGTTTTACGAGGCGGCAAATGGATTTATATATACGCGGAGGCGCGCGAGGGAGAGAGAGAAAAGAAGTCGCTGAAATATATACGCGGACGGCAGAGAGAGCCCGTATTGAATCGGTTCTCTCTCGCGGCTTACCGAGCGAGCTAAGGCCGCATCGTTAGCCTCGCTTTGTTGAAAACTCCCGGGCATTAATAATTTCGTTGAAATTTATATAAGGCCGATGCGCGGGGATAAGATCGAGGAACGCGCGGGATAGTTTCGATCTCGCGCGCGTTGTGAGACTGGCCTTACGCTTTGATGTTATTATAGCGGAGATTTGGTAATTTGGGGGAGTCGGACAATTTGGGCAAAATAATGCGGTCGCGGGTTATGCGCGGGAGGAAAAGGTTATTGAAGCGGTAATGGAAGCCGCAGGATTTAAAGGGGCGGAGAGTGCTTTGATCGTTCTTTGTTGCCGCTCGTACGTATACACCTTCCATTGTCGTTTTTCAACGCCGAAGGCATTCCGAAAACTGAAAAAGTGAGCGAAATTTTTATCCGTCCCTCGGCTGAAATTAATTTTCCCCCAGCTCAATTTCCACCCCCTATCAGTAATTCACCACACCCGCAACGCATATAGACTCGCGCCGAAAACTAATTCAATAAGCACTCCCGTCTTCATCCCGCCGCGAACAAAAACGCATATCGGAATAAGTAAGTAACGCGAAATGGAATTAAAAAAAAGAAAGTAACGCGCAGAATTCAATTATCGTCCGACTCCCCCTCGCTTCAATCGAGCCTCTGCATTAAAAATTCAGGCGCTATCTCGTCGCACTTTTCCTTCTCCCTCCGATCCTACGGCGCGATGTAAAACGATAAAAAGAAAAACGCGCCGAGTGCGCACTATATATATACGTAAAGCCCACGGATGGGAGAGAGGCCGAAAACTAATGCACGGAATCCGCTTGAGAACGATACGCATATTTTTTCTTTATACAGCGCGCGCGCGAGATGGAGATTCTTTATTTTACGCCGCGCGATCTGCACTTGCTCTTTTGATTTTTATTCAAGTGCCGCTCGTAAATCAGCCGCGGAATCGCTCCTGGTGTTTTTTGGTTTACTTTTTTTTGGTGCGATATTTCTAGCTTATGTAATTCGGGGAGGAGATTTTTTTATTTACGGCTGGGTTTTAAGGCTTATTTATTCGCGGGATATCTTTATAAGAGCGAGTCGTTTGTTTTTCAGCGCTGGGTTGGCTGGGTTCGATTATTAAGTTGATTGCGTCGTTAATGGGAAGGGTGTTTTTGTTGGAGTCTATTTTTCATGAATATTGTATGCGAGTATGTCGATGTAAATATTTATTGAGTCTGTTTTTAATAGGTCTTTAAGTCTTTTCAGTCTCATTCTCTATAGGACTTAATATCCGTGGAGGTCTGCGGCTTGCAAAGATGAATAAATTCATTTTTTTCAAAATCGAATTTACACCATTTTTGAAAGTCTTAAAGCCCTCTGATATATAAAATTTGTGGTTTTGGAAAGTTGATATTTAACCCTTTGACTCACAGTATTACTGTCACGTAACATGATATTTAGAGACATTATTTTATGTGGTGTTAATTTTAGTCACATTCATTATTACGTTATGCTTATGTAATTACTTAAATAGTATTTATTAACTAAAAACTATTTAGAAACGATAATTTTCAAAACGGCATTTATAAAAATAAATCTTACTTCATGTTTCAAATTATTCTTGGACGTAATTTAATAGAGATAGCGTAATAGGTAATCCTAGTAGTGAATAAGTCAATTTTTTCATAATCACTTTTCTGATACCTAGCTGCATTTAAATAAATGCCTTTTTTATTGTTTTATTAATCCATATTCAACTTATTTTTGATTTAGGCATACATTTAAATATTAATCCATTAATTTCACGTATTATAATAAAAAACTGATTTATCTAGTTATATCGAAAAGCAATAGATATAAATAGATAATACGGCAGACAGATCCGAATTAAATAATAATAAAATAAAAATAGAGTATCTTTTCACAAATAATTTAGATTTCCTTTATACTTTACATTAAAGTTTTGTTACTATTTATATGAAATGAACAATGAAAAGAGAAAAAAAGAATAAGTCCAGTGCTGATGCAGTTCCCGAGCTTTTCATGTAAATCGTATATGATTTACTCTTTTTCAGGAAGCAGAAAGAGATTATCTTAAAGTTATGTCCATAATTATTTTAGTATGTATCTACATGAATTAGTTACAAGTGATAGATATTAACTCTTTTACTCCAATTTCAGGCGTACCATTAAAAATCAAAACGTCAATTTCTCAAAAATTCGAAAATTCTACAGAAATGAGTTGAAAACTGTTTATAATAGTAAAAAATATTGATTAAAACCCAATTATAAAAGAGAACACTTAAAATTAAAAAACGCAAACACAACTTAATAAAAGCACCAACTTCAATTCTAACAATACCCACCAACCTATAACAAACAAGCCTATCCACCGCAACCAAAACGAAATCAAATCCAAAGCAAACAGACCAATAAAAAAAAAGAAAACTCACTTCCCCGAGCATCGTACCTAATCCCCCCCCCCCAAGCCAATCAGCACACCCCCATCCCACTATATTTCCTCCCACACTTTCTCTCCATCCTCCATTCTTCTCCCAGCTTTAAATAAAGTCTCCGCGACTATCACGTGTCGACGCACGCGCTCGCGCGCCTCCCATTGTACCCTATCCCGCCGCGCGCTCGATAAATATTTAACTCGCTCCCCGGCTTATATATCCATCGCCGAAGACATGGGAAAAGGGCCGAAAAGCACGCGGAATCCCCTTGAATTCAATTATATATCTGGCTTGCGCATAGAGGGGTTAGAGCCAAGCATGGGAAAGCTGCCTCTATCTAATGTATTTCTAATGCGAGGCGCGCGCGCGCGCGGTTTTGTCGAAAATTGGCGGGTTCCCCTATTTTCGCGGCGGGCATTTACGAGAGCTCGTTAAAATTGAATGAAATTTCGGGAGGATGACGCGCGCGCCTGGAAACGATTGAGCGAGCTTGCGCGCATAAGCGGCCTTCTATGCGGGCCTCGTTAGTGAATAATTCGTTAGACGCGTGGATTGCGGGGAGAGCGCGAGTCCCCCGGCTTTTCGAGGGTTTAAGTAAATTGCCGGGTTGGATGGGTAGTTAATAGAGGGTTTTTTGTTGGGTGGGTGGGGGGAATATATTTGCAATTCGTTGATTTGAGTGGGTTGGGGAATACTAATGTTTTTTTTTATTTTGGGGGTTGCGGGACTGTAACAAGCCAAATATTTTGAATATTTTAGTGTATAGCAAAATGAAAAATAAAAGTTTGTGTAAAACAAAATATTTTATTTTTTGTTTGAATTTTTTTCATTTTTGGCTTACTACTGGAAAAGTCTAAATCCTTTGGGATCGTAAATAAAATCTGAAAATTTAAGTCAAATCACGGAAGAGCAATTTTCATAGTGAAAGCAGAATAGACTCTAGTATAAAAAAACCGTTCGGCTTGCAATAAAATCTGAAAAAATGGCTCTAAATCCCTTTCAACCCTTCGAGCAAAATCAATCGGCAGTCTCTAAGCCAACGGCTCAAAATTTTTTCTTCCCGCGATTCCAAACCAACCACCTAACGGCACTGCCCGAGCAACAGTTTTTTGCACTCTCACACCTAACGGATTAATTTTTTCCTCCTTTTTTTCACATTACAGTCAACAAAACCGTAAACAAGACTTCCAAGCCCGAAAAGTGGCGACAGCCCCAATAAACCCTTTCCTCACCGCGCTCCAAAAAAGCAAGCATCACCCCTTAAAACATCTCAATATTCCCGCCACCTTCAAATTTTTTCACACAGCTCATTTTCGCAACCCCAGCCAGCTCTCTCGGCAAGAAAAACCATCCAGCCCGACGAAATTCCAGCGTCGCGGTTTTCTCTCCTCCGAACAAAGCCGACGACAGGCAGAACTTTACGAGGCGCAATATAACAGCTTGGGGTGCCGCGGCGCGCACGTAGCTCCTTCCGAATTCCGGCTTCCTGCGCACGCAAAACGCTAACTGCGGGGCCCACCGAAAAAGTCCGCTATGATTTACAGGCGGGAAAAATCGCTGCCTCTTCACGGGAGATGTCCCAAGGACCTTGGACAAAGTCAGAGGTAGCTCGCTGAGGTGATAGGCTAGCGCTGAGGGAGATGGAAGGAAAGTTAGTAGTTGGCCATTGCGCATTATCGTAGCTAAGTGCGGTAGACTGACGAGAGAGGATGGAAAGTGGACCCTGGAGGTTTATGGCCTTCGAGGGAATTGGATTTTCGAGAGGTTGGGGGGTCGGGTAGTTTTGTGTCTTGAATTGCGCAGTTTTTGATTAAGGGCTTTTTTGAAAGGGTTTGGGAGTGAGGTTGACGTTGAAGGTTTTGGTTGCGGAAAGATGTAGAGGGGTTGTAAAGTTTTAATTTTACGCGATTAATTTTAGAAAGTACAATTACGGTTCGTCTTTTGTACTTAATGTAAGTAGACTGTTTCAAATGTTGAGAATTTCTTCAATGGGAAAATTACATTTCGTTTGCCTAAATTATAGAGGATGTGCATGCACCGAAAAATAACTGACTTGTAGAATTTTAAAGTATCAGTAATAAATGGATATTTTAAAACCACAAAATAACAGGTTTTAAGAAAATCAGTTCGCGTATTCAAAATATATATGTTTATTGCAGTCTTAATTAAGCCGTTTGTTAAAAATTTATACAATTTTCATAATGAGCCAGAGTGTTAAGATCCGTTTCCATAACCTCTTCAAAAACAAAAACAAAAGCTAAATTTGTTATAAAAAAAAATAAAATCCCGAATATAATAAAGTCATAACATGAATGGCGCCTGTCAAAAAGCGTCATTTCTACTAAAATAATCCTACACAAAAGCACGAAGATTTTCAAATCCCCATTTCAGTCGTCAATCAGCGCTCTCTCAAAACGACGCATCAATAAAAATCTGTCAGCCGCCAAATCGAAAAGAAGTAGCTCTAGAAAAGCAAACAGCCGACAGGTATATATACCTCCCGTCACATAACCTATAAAGACCTCGTCACACACACATACACACTCTAGCCAAGAGAAAGTCCATCTCCTAGCTGACCCACGCGAAAAAAGGACCCTTCTTCCTCTCTCCCTCTTCCGAAAAATCGCCACCTCGCAGCAAGTGCATCGTCCCTCGAAGCTCACACACATCCCAAACGACATCAGCAGCAGTAAAGAATGAAGCCACCTCCCCCACTAACGCGCGAGCCTGCCAATTTTCTCCCGTCATTAGCTCCACACGCACAAAAGCCATAAGCTCGGGAAAAATCTCTGTATACACACAGCCAAACGTGGAAAAGCCGCGATCGACCCCCACCCAGGTGTGAGAAAGCCGCTGTCTAACAATACCAGCTCGCGCGCTTTTCCATTGGAAATTAGAACGACGGGGCAGCTAAGAGGGGAAAAGCTACCGGTCCGCCCATGCTACACATCCGACGTATATAGAAGCCCGAAGCTGCTTCCAAGGATACTGCTCGAGGTATAAAGGCTGCAGGACGGCAGTTTAGCTCTCTCCCTCTCTCTCTTCGGCGCACAAATACCCTTATTTGTACACATCCTGTTCATTGTGAGGCGCTCGCGTATAGTAGCTCTCTCTCTCGGCGCGCGTATATACCTCATCCGAGCTCTAAGAGGTCGAGTCAAAACGGAGCGGGCTAAAAAGGTATATAGGAGAGCGCGCGAATGTGAAGCTTCCGGTAAGATTCCTTTCTCTCTCGGTTTTTTCTCCCGCCCGCGGCGGCTTCATCTTTTTGCGAGAGAGAGAGAGAGAGAGTATAGGGCATGAGCGCGAGTTACGCCTTCCTCCGGTCTATTCGAAGGAGCGCGCCGAAAATGAGAAGGACGCGTTTGTTTACTGGGCGGAGAAGCTCACGTGTGCGCTATATTATTGAAAGGTATATGTATGCATACCTGAGAGAAAGAGCTTATCCGGATGCCATAGGGGTGCATATAGGTGTGTATCCCATATGGATAACGATATTGCGTAATACTATGCGATCTGTGGCCGTGTGTTTGAGTTCCGGATTTCTTTGATATATTTTGCTGGACGAGCGGAAAACATCTGGCGGCTTGGGTGCGTTAAGGTTCGGACGCGGCGCGCTTTTGTTCGGACTGCAATAAAAATTGGGATGTTTGGGCATTTGCTGAGCAAACACGGCTGGATATTATAGGTAATGGTTTACTGTTTCGAGCTTGAGTGATCGGACCGTTAATGCACGTGGGACGATATGAGTTTTTTTTCAGTTTGTTGTATTTATTTATAAATTTTGAGTAATATTTTTTAAAAAAATCTGAATAGTTTCTAAAATTAAGACTCATATAGCAAGGAAGTAACGAGTTAATAAATAAAATAATAACAGCGCAAAAAGAAGCAGGAGTAAATCGAATACACTCGCCGACAAAGTAAAACTTTAGGGAATCTCGGCTAATCTAAATCTCGAGGTATTTACCTAAGATCGCAGGGAGCGATAATGAAGATAAATGCGCAAAACAGTTGAAAGCGCGGATAAGTTGCAGAATATCTTAGCCTAGTTTAAGCTGTTTTTGCGTCTACCTGCTCGTAATCGTATCGGCTTAATGATTGGAAAAATCTCGCATTCTTTCCGAACGCAACGCACATTATCCTCAAATCCTATCTACTGCGGCTGAATGCCCTCTTATAGCTCTTTTATGATTATACAATCCGTTCACGTTTTTCTCCAAAAATTCACTACTGCATTGTAAATAAATAATCTACAAAATTCCATTCGATACTCTTAATTAAAAATAATGCAAAATAAGAAACAATACCTCCTTCCCAAAGCAACAACATTAACGATCCCCATCCGCCAGCTCATAATCTTCATTATCGCTCCCGCAGATAACGAGAAAAGCAGGCCTTACCCCTTAATCATCAAACTCGCCTCTGCCCTCCACTAATCCCCTAGCCAAACACACCGCATCTTCTCTTTCTCTCCCGATCAATCAGGCCCCAATGAAATCCACATTAGCAGCGGCGCGGACGTTCTCCTAAACGCTGTATATATTCCCACTGCTTTCCACTCTCCTATCCCAAGATTTATAATCCCATACACTCGCGCCGCAGACACGACTCTCAAATCCACGTGAGAGCGCGGCGCGCGGCTCCTTGTATTTTTTTCCCCTACTCGCACGCCCACCGAAAAAACATCCATGTCCCAGCCCCTCGCGGGGGCGGAGATGCCGGGGTGGCTAATCGAGCAGATATTGTGTATGCGTATAGCGCGATGATCGAGAAGAGAAGGTTGAAATACGAGTTTCCGGCTGTGTCTTACGGTCCGCGGGCGATTTTAAAGCGCGAGGAAATGGGCGGCGAGCTACTCGTGTTTGCCGAGGGGATTTGTAAATGAGCGTGTGTGGAGGATTGGATGAGAGGGGTGGGTTTTTGGGAAAACTGTTTTGCTCGCACGTTTGGGAGGATGCGAGGTATTGGATGCTTTTTTTTGAGGGTGCATGGAGATGTTGTGCGGGGATGGGTATGTGAGATGCGTTGTAGTTTGGAGATGTTTTGGGGGAGGCTCGTTTGCATTGTTGGATGGAATATGACTGTCTTGTGCGTGGATGTATGAAATGTGACGTGTTTTTCCTTTATGCTGAGATATCAATATGAATTTCTTTTAATAAAATGTACTACATACGCATAGTATTTCAAATTTTCCGGAAAAATACCTTTTAGAAACGAAAATCGCCGAGAAAGTCAAAACCATCGACTACCGAAAACAAAACCGCTTGTTTCCCAAATAGCCAAAATTCCTCCGCATCCAAACTCTCCTCCATAACCACAGTCCAATAAAACAAAAGAACGCCGTCTCACTTCCTTCCTTCCCTCGAAAAACCCATCAAACCTCCCGTCTCCGAAGCCCAATTACAAAGCGTATAGCCACGACCACCGAATGAAAAACTAATTTCCCTGAAATTTCCACTCGCCCAGCGCCAACACAGCCGCATTCCCAAAGTGATTTTCCGAGCCATTGGACGAGCGAAATCCCGTGCACGCGACGAGCTTCTGCAGCGCGCAATAAAAAGGAAGACCGAAAGAGAGAGCAACTCGGCCCCGTCACGAGGAGTGACTGACTTCAGCTGCAGGCTGATGTATACATTGTGCGTGTGCGGATAGAGCGAATTTTTCGTTGAATGGATGGAGAATTGAGTTAGGGGTAGAGAAAGGCCTGAACGGTTTTTAATATTGCTGTTTTAATGGGATTGGAGTTGCGAGTTTGATGAGGCGAGGTTAATTTACAAGATAGCAGTGTTTGTTTTCGAGAGCAGTTGATTATCGTGAATGTGAAATTATTAATGAAGTATCGGAGCCGTCGATGCTTTTCGACCGTTACTGCTTTCATTCATCCCCGAAAATCGAAGCCGAAATTGACCTTTCTCCTTGATCCTGCCTTTTTTTTATCATTTTATCATAATTGAATTACCAAATTATTTTTCGCGTCGCGCGTCAAACGCCTGCGTTATTTTTTAAATAATTACTCTCCGAGCGAACGTCTTAATCGATCTTCCTTTCTCTGCTTTGCGAGGACCACCTCAACGCGTTGGATAAAAAAACACCGTTAATTCGTCAAGTACGAGCCTTGGGTTTAAAATCAGTTATTTTTTAAGGAGCTGCGTCGCTTGGTTTGAGGTATTGAGATTCTTTTGGCTGACTGACTGGTTGGCTAATTATTGAATATAATGCTGGATTATTCATTGGATAGGAAACGCGTGTTTTTAGTCGACGGTTTGTTCAGTAAGATAATAGTGATTGCGTGAAATTGCAATGGTTCGATTGAGCGAATTTATTGAGAGCAATTTAAACTAATAAGATTAACGGAAGAATCATTGTGGGTAACAATTGATTAATTTGAATTTATTGACTCTATACGGAGACAAGAGAGAATTTCCTTCTACAGCTTCTTTATCTTTTTCAGTAAAAGCAATGCTGAATAAAATAATAAGATTGTAATTGATCGTTAAAATCAATGTAGAACATCTAGAGTTTGTATATAAAATTTAATAAAACCCACTTTCATTCTTAATTCTCACTATTAAACAATCATACCCTCTGCTCTAACAATCCAATTTCCGGAAAACCCACAATTCCCAACGACTTCCCCAAATTAACCTCAACAAACAGCAAATTACAGGCCGACTCCTCAAAGCCCAACCTAACGAGCCATTTAAAAGTAATAAAACATTGCATAAACCCAAACTGCAGCATAACGCAATAACAGCTCTCCCATCCACGTAATTCGCCGATTAATCCAATCAGGCCGACATCCACGCGCGAAAATGTCAACCCCCTCTAGATTGAATAAACGCTGACGACAATCGCTCTCACATGTAACTCCACTCATTTCCACGCTATAACCACACCAGCGCAATCCTAATCCACTGCGCTATCTTTTCCGCGAAGCCGTCTTCGGTGTATATACACGCGCCTGGCGGTGGGAGCTGCGGAAATCCTGAGGAGCGCTCAGGCAAGTTTTAACAAGCTTGTAATTATATTGTCCGTCGCGCGGCTGCAGCGCGTTTGATAACGCGCCTACCGGCGTTGCCGAGCGCGCTTCTTTTTTCAGCGCGCCGGGCTGGGGTATAATGAATGGTTTTGGAGGCTTTTTTCCGCGGGAGGAAGAGAGCTGAGTGATTTCGCTGATTCGAGCTCTCGAGGAAGAAGCTTAATCGCGGAACGGAATCGGAATGAGATGCGGGGGGGGGGGGGGTTAATTGAAAGACGGTTTGCTGGAATGTTGTGGTTTTGTAAGGGGTTTGGTGTGCGTGGAGGGTAATTGAAGATGGGTTATTTGTTAGTTTTTGGTTGATGGGTTGGGAGTGTTTTGGTTTTTGTAGTATTGGATATGGTGGCTGGTGCGTCTGAGGATTATTTTAGTTGATAATTAGGGTGTAGTTAAAGAGATGTGAAGCTCGGTTTGTTATAGAGGATTCATTTTTGTACATTTAGTTTTCAATTTTTCGAAAATATGGGAACGCCGGGGTGGTGTTTTTTATTGAAACAACTTGATATCCAAGAATATTTTCCGAAAATTCAAATATAAAAGTGAAAAAGTAGTTCTCATATTTTCGATAACAACGAGGGTTTTACAACACTAAGGCTTTTTCGAGAACAAATAGCTAAAATATTTTTTAGCAAACAAGAATGCATGCTGTTATTTCAATCTTGCTCATTCTTTTAAAATTTTTTAATGAAAATTTATTTACGTGCAGTAAATGTTTATTAGCCGTAAGAAAATAAATGGCACCTAATTTTATTCTATAAGTAAATTAAAGAAAACTTATATATTACATCAAATATAATTCAGCATTACATTAAATTTAAGATAAATATTAAAAATTTGACGTTCATTGTATTAAAATTAATAATTGAGCATATATTAATGTTATACATATCGAATTTTGCTTTAAATACATGCATCAATTAAATTAAATAAAGTATTTAGCAGTTTACTTTAAAAAAATTTGTTCAAGCGCACTCATAAGAAAATCTTTGAAAAAATTTAATGGTATAAATAATTAAACAGTAGTTATAATGTGATTTAACATTAATGTTCTAACGATCGCTAATATTCCCAAGAGTAAAGAAATGATCACTTTTATCGATTTTCATTAAAAATGAATTAAAACAATTAGTATAAAAATGGATTAATTACACTATATTATAAAAAAGAAGTGAAATTTGAGAAAAACAGTTTTTATTTTATAAACAAATTTATCTTTGTTCTTTTTATAAATACTTCTAAACTTGTTATCAAGGAATCTTTAACCCTTAAATTATATACTTTAATTCTAAACTTTAAACCTTAAAAAAAAACAGTATAAATTCAACTTTTTATTCCATAAATACCTAAGTAAGTGTTCATTACCACCTTTCAAAAGCCTTTAAATTCACCCAAACCGTACCGCTTTTTATCTACTACCAAACCTCCAAAAACCCAAATTCTAATTTTTAAAAATCTTCCACCCCCTACACCAGCTAACTCCACACAATCCACCTAACCTAAGCAAAAAAAATACCACAACTCGTAACTGCACCTTACCCCCCCAACCTCATCGCACTCTCACTAAGCAGCCTCATATCCCTCGCTCCGTCAATTAAAACACATCTCTCCCCATCCCTCGAAAAATAATTCGTACGAAAATAACCGTCCCTCTCTCTCTAGCGCTCGGGCACTGACCATATGCCGCCGCTCTCCCGAGATGCGCGCGCTCCGAGAGAGAGAGAGCCCAGAGCACGGGTAATTACAAGGGATGCTCGTCCGCTCATCTCTCCCTCTCTCTCTCTCTCTCTCGACGACCACCTTGGGAGAGGATCCGCAGAGCTCGCGCTGGCTGCCAACTGGAGGGGGCAGCCTAGCTCGCGGCCGGGTGGGGGAATGCGCGGCTATATAACGAAGGTCCTGGCCCAGGAAGGGCCAGAGTCTGCTCGGAATTTTCGAGGGTTGCGCATGTGTGTTGTATAGTAAGCGCATACAGCGACGTATAGACCAGTGAGCCGCGAGTGTGTAGAGACAGAGAGAGAGAGAGAGAGAAGCGAGTCTGCGCGTTAGGTTCGTGAGTGTCTCTCCCGCGCGCTGCAGCGCCAGTTTCGGAGCGACCAGCGGCGTGCTCAGTGGTGCTCTCCTCAGTCAGTGCTCTTTCTCTCATCCTGTACGTATACATACCTATACGTATACCGCGGATACACAGTCAAGAAAGGAGCGCCGAGTCGAGATATACTTACGCTTGATACGAGAGGATTGATTTTCGAGCGGCGAAGATGCAGAGTTTGACGATACTGGCGGCCCTGGGCTGCTGCCTGCTGGCCTCGGCGGCGAGCCTCGACCTTGGCCCGATCGTGAGAGTCGCCCAGTGCAGATCCCAGTGCCTGAAGAAGCACAGCCTCGACGGCTCCTGCGAGTGGTGGCGACACGGCGAGACCGGCTGCAACGAAGTGAGTTTCTCCCCCACCCTATGATACACGCCTACGTGCACGTATATGCGAACACACCTTGCCTAGAGATATCCATAAGCATCGGACGAGAAGAGCCGAGCTTCTCTCTCTGTGTGTACTTGAGATTCTTGTTCTTTCGATGTGTCTGTGTGTCTGTGCGCATCTTGCTCTCTCGCTGTGTGTATATATGCAGTCGAGGCTGCTCCGCGAGGATATAGCTACGACGCGCTCTGGGGCTGTGTGAGGATTGAACAAAGATTTGTACTGTGCTTTTGGGGTTTGAACTTCGCGCCTTTTTTTTAGTGAGGGATTGCTTTTTTGTTTTCGAAATTTAGATTTTTTTTCCGGGGGGTTGAATGGGCGGATGCAGCTTTTTTGCTGCTCGCTCTGTTGTCTTGGTTTTTTCAAAGTTCGATTCACTGCAAGTAACGTGTGTTATTTCGACTGCTCCAAAAAAAAGCTGTATCTCCTGTGTATAAACATGGAAGGTACGACTTTTTTATTCAGAGCCATCGACGTGATTAGTACATTATCAATAGAAAGTAGCTCACTCGAACACTTGAACATCGTGTAACATAAACGTTTTATAAATCCAATCCTAACCAGCCAACAAGCAAGATCCCACCTAGTTAAAACTACAAACGCACAGTCAGGGAGCAAAAAGCGCCGATTCACACAGTTTCACTTCTAATGCAACGCTTGTTAACACATTGAAAAAAATTAGCATGCAGCACGAGAGAAAAGAGGCCCTCGACATCCGATTTTACTTTCTATTCAGATTACACCTATACCCTCGCACCTCCGCAATTGTATATTCCTACTCGTTTATCTCGCTCCTCTCTCTAACCCCCCACTTCCGCGCGATTCAACCCACTTTCCCATTTTTAAATTACTCTTCTGCGCGCGCGACGCCTGCATATTTATGAAAGGAGAAAAAAGCGCCGAATGCAGGCGCGTATCGAAAAAAATAACCGTAAGTCTCGAAAAGCTGTTTAATTATAAATTCATGAATTAAAAAACATATCGGTGCGCTCTTGGTACACGCGGCGGAGAGCTACCGCTATAAATTTAAATTCAAAATTTCTCGCGCGCTCGCGCGTTATTCGTTTGATCAGCGGAATAAGAGCAAAAGGCGCCTCTCTCTCAAATTAAAATTAACGCTACAAATCACCGCTGCTTGTTTTCATTCGGCTCTCGCGCTCGCGCTCAAATTAAATTGTATCTACATAAATTCGCAATTCAAAAATAAAAGACGGGACGAATTATTAAGACGCGAGCGAGCGGCTAAGTTTTTCCGAAGCCGATTAATATTCATAACGCTCTCGAATTAAAGAAGCGTATATAAGTAGAGGAGAGCCATCGACTCGCGCCCGTTAAATATTCAGTCGCGAGCGTTAAATCTTTGTTTTAACTTTGGCGCCTTTGACTTTCAAATTTCCTGCGCTCCCTCGATTACAATTTCATTAACCATACGGAAAAAATACGCGACTTCTCCGATTCATCTTTTCTCCCCCGTATAAAAATTAAAACAGCGAGCGAGCAGGACAATATAACGAGGCGCGATTACGCGGGGAATTCGTGGAAGCGCCTCAGAGCGAGAGAATCGACGCTAATAGTTCGTGATCGAGGCTGGGCCTCTCCGCTGCAGGGGGAACAGCCTCTCTCTCTCTAGCCCGCAGACTATAAGAGAGAGAAGCGGGGGGCCGAAATCGTCAGTTACGGCTCCGTCCGTTCGTTAGTCCCTCTCCGATTCCATCTCTCTCTCTCTCTTTCTCCGGGGGCCCCGAAAAAAAGATTTATGATGCGGCCCCGGCCTAGACCGTATATATACGAGAAGAGAGAGAGGAAAAAAAGGGACAGGAGAGGAGGAGCAGGAGAGTTTGTAATTAAAGGCTGCGCGAGAGGAGAGTCATTACGGCGGAGGTTGCGCAACACAGTTGGCTCTGAGAGGATGGATTATGACGGGGCTCTCTCGCTGGGGCTTTATGCGTGTGTAGGTGACAAAAGTTGAGCGGCGGCGTGTGATTTATTCGGCGATGCTAATTTTTCGGGATCTCGGGGAGGTAAGAGGAGAGATAAGAGCGGCGATACGGAGATCCGGGGGATGTAACGTTGCTTGATTGCTTATTTTTTGTCCAACTTCGCGCTCGTGGTATATAGTAAGAAACAAAAGTGCCGGGAGATTTACAATTCGGACGAGTGGTATTTTTACGCTCTCGCCTCATCGGCCGTCTCGGTTTTCGCGAGTTTATACTCTCAGACTTTTAAAAATATTCCCCGGCATAATTCCTTAGCTCGCGTCAAGCCTGCACTCGCCGAACAATGCCTATACACACGGCTCGGAGCATCAAAAAATGATTATCATAATGTCCCGCGGGCTGCAGCGCTCGCCTCGGGATAAATTTAAATTTAAACGCGCGTAAAACTACGAGCGCCCCGCGCTCCCTCACAAAAGCCATATATTTACTCTAGAGCACGCGCACACATACACACATAGGCGCTCCTCGAAGAAAAACATTCGGAGAAAGCCTTTCCTCCACGTATATATCCCGAAAAGAAGCAAAGAAAACAATACTCCGCGTCGCGTTCACGTATGGAATATCTGACAAAGGAAAACACGCGCGTAATAGCTCTCCGCGCTTAATATAAACGTCCAATTTTCGCCAAAGAGAAAAAAAGCGAGCGGCAGAGAGAGAGAGACGCGGAATATACAAGAACTCGACGGCCATTAATCACCCGAGCGCGCGCTTGCGCCGGTAACAAATCGCTCAATCAACGTCGCCGCGATAATGTCCAGATTATATTCGATAACCGCGCGTTTATTCACCCCTCCAAAGAGAGACGAAATCATTTCGGAGATATATATATATACGAGCGCGGCCGCACGCGTGTACATGCATAATGCGAGAGCTGTGATTGTCGAGCAGCTGACGCCGCGCGAGAGCCGGAAGCGGGTGGCTCTGACTGTGTATGTGCCTACGAGGAAGCGGGGAATATTGTGTAATGGAAGAAAAAAGTGTGGATTGGGTTCATTGACGGTGGTTGGCTGGATATATAGGGGAAAAAAGGATCGGAGGAGATAGAGGATAATGGAATTTCATTTATTACTGTTTAGATGTCTGCGATTGCGCTGAGCGATGGTGCGCGAGCGGACCGCTGTTATCGCGAGCGACTTAATATGCGATAAACATGGGTTAATAGATAATGGCTGGTTATAAATAATGGCTTTGCGCTCGGCTCTAGTATTCGAGTTTTGAACTTTCTTTTCTCCGATTGAATTTCAATTGCAGCTCATCACTCATAAGTATTCACTTTACTTAAAAAAAAAAGCCA
>JAPYZA010002687.1:0-40361 GCA_030522685.1 Eupelmus azureus | reverse complement strand
ACCCACTGCATTTTAAAAAATTATTCATCCCAAACCATCCCCATTTCACAAACAGCGGCCCGCCATTACATCCATCTTTCACATCATCCGCCCATTGTTCCATCCCGCCATCCCTCAAAAAATTAACAACCAAAGCAACAATACCCGCGTTCCCGCTGCCAAAACCATTCCCGCAAAAATATTCCCGATATAAACTCTCCTCCCAAAAGCGCCCTTAATCCCGAATTTCCTTTTTATCGCTCTCCGGCTCTCATCAGCATACAATAACTGATTCCCTCGTCCCCGGGCGAAGAATTTATGCTCCGCGACGACTCACGTAGGAATATAAGCGCGAGCGCGCGGAGAGAGAGCCACGGAGCCGTTAAACGTAGTTGGCAAGCGCGCTCGCGCGCCGAGGATCATCCGTCTTGCCTTCCGCAATTCCCCGGCAAAGTTTCATTCCGTTCATATCCGGCTGTATGCGGCGCGCTCTCACGTAGTCGGGAAGAATGACCCCGAGGAGGCCGCTGTCTCTATGAGCTTGGAGATATAATAAAGCTCCGTGACGGTTACAGCGGTACACAATTAAATCGGACGATGTTCGACGGGATGTTTTATTTTTAGGTTCGGGCTGCCTGGGGATTGAGTTTTATGTCGATTGAGTCTGCTGGCTTTTTGTAGTTTAATTATGGGATGTGGGTGTACGTGATTATTGGTATTCGACTGATGTTGTTAAAGAATGACAAGTTTGGAATATCGGCTCGATATTCTTCCAATATAAAAGTTTGGGAAAACCGGTTTTACCGCTGTAGCTTTGTCTTACCAATATTTATGAGAGCGCGAGTATAATTAAACCTGGTGGTTTGAAAACTTTCGCTTTGGGCTAAGTCCCTAAATCCCTTGAACTTCATTTTCGTTTTAATTAAGTCCTTTTTTATCGCCACCAGAACGGCTTTTTCCGTCCCAGTGATTTGAAGGTTTGATAAGTTTATTTCATCGCTGAGAATAATTCTCCGCTCTAATCCTTTGATTCTTCCATTCAACTCACTTAAAAACAGTTAAAAAACTTGAGAAACAGTTCACTTCCCCACACGTGCGATATAAACCGGTTTAATGCGAGCTCTAAACGAAAGCCGCACAGTAGCGCACAGGCTCCAATTCACTACCTCAACAGCTGCACGGGCACTGCCACTCCAAACGCAAAATTGGTCAGGCTCAGAGGCGCGCTAATAACTCTCCTAGTCAATATCATTGACCTAGAATCAGCGCAACTTAGTAAATGCACTTGCCGCGCCCCCATAGCCCTCTCCCCACTGTGGCCAAGTAGGACATCCGATGGACAAAGCGCGCGACAGATTACAGATCAAGCGCCAGAGAGAGAGAGAGAGAGAGAGAGAGAGAGAGAGAGAGAGAGAGAGAGCGAGATCACTCGAAGCTTGCCCCGAGCTTCGCTCTGACCTCATGTCAATATCCGTAGCCCGGCGGATCCCGGTACCGCGCCTTGGCAAACGCGAGCGCGGCCGCGCCTGACGAGCGCATCGGGACTACTGTTCCGTTGTAATTAAACACAGGATTTCGATGGGTGCTTGGTTCTGTTGGATAGGGTAGCTGAGTCCTTGGCGACTGCTTTTTAGGAGAAAAATAAGATTTTGATTCGGAAGAATTGTGAGTGATTTAGAATGGTTAGAAAAGTTTGCGATTAGTGTGAAGGTCAGAAAAAAAGTAATGAATTTCTTGTGATATTCCGAGCCACAGTGAGGAATTATAAAAAAATTAGTTTAATAAAAATTAAATATTAAATATTAAATTATGTTTCATAATTTCAAATAGCCCCTTAATATTCTACATCAATTACAATTACTCGAAATGAGTACACGCGAAGCCCAGCCATGAAAAAGAATCAAACAAAAATCTGAGAACGGTAAATCCCACCACGCCCAGCCGCTAAACAGCTCCAACTCCCATCAATTTTTCAATCTCCCGGCTGTAAAAGGCCCCGAAGCAGTGGGCAGCCCCCGCGAGGCCATAACTCACCGGCCTTAACGGCGACCTCGCGGCCGAGCACGCGACCGACGCTGTTGGACGCCTGACACCTGTAGACCGCCGAGTGGACGTCGTGCCTGTAGTTCTCAGCGCCGAAGGGCAGAAAGTACATGGAGCCGTTGACCAGCATCTCGCGTATGTTGGGAATCGGATGGACCGGGGAGCCATCCCCCATGAGCCAGTCGACCCTGGGCATGGGCGAGCCGTTCGCCGAGCAGTGCACCATCGCCCCGGTGTCGTTCGAGAACTCGATCGACGAGCGCGGCTCCGAGACCAGCACCGGGCCCTGGCTGTCCAGCACCACTCCTCGTCCTGTTTCACAAAACATTACATTAGATATTTAGGGCACGGGAGCTGGGAGATTAGATTTTCGGTTTATCAAAAATGACTTGTACTTTTAGGGTACGCTTGGAATGGTTTGGGCTTTTTATGGTTTGTATTTATGCTGGGTTATAAAGTCTAATCTGAAATCTATCGTATTATTTGATCATGAGTACAGTGAAATATAGATAACAGAGGGCGGAGCAGATTATGTCTTCGAGTTAACTTATCTTTACGTTTGATAAACTGCTCCTCTTTGTGTAAGATGAGAGGAGGATTTGCATATATTAATAAAAAGACCATAAAATATTTTTTCTATTCATGAGCTCTTTTTGATATAGCAGCCATAAATAATGGAGCAGCTTTTACCATGTACATACTGCTGAAAATAGAAATTTAATCGCACAAAGTTGATGAAAGCGTAGCTTGCCTTTTCAACAATCGGATTGGCAAACGAATTAATGCTATTGCAGACAATTTATTTTGCGTCAGACGGCTAATCATCTATCATTCTTTCTTAGCTTCGCGAAATACAGGCACTTTTACAATTTTTCTCTTTGATAAAAATAAATCTTTTCGAGCAAAACGAAAAAAGTATACTTCTGCCGTTCGAAAGAAAAAGTTTTTATTGAAAGAGCAAGTTTTCGCTTAACGGGATTTCAATAAAGCCATCGTAGCGCGCACATACTCATCTTTAAAATGAAATCAAAAACTCCTTTGTTCAGCGCATTCAAAGAGCCTAACGAACAGTCTCCTAAAAAATCCAGTAAAGTCGATACGCGCTCTCAAGTTCGCTTGAAAAGCCTCGCTGGAAAAATTCCCTTTCCCTCGCAGACATTATTTAGCCGTCAAAGCGAGGGGCATCCTAAAAAGGAGCTACCTCCTTCGTATCACTGTACGTGCGCGCACGGCAATCGCTTTGCTCCGTCAATTCCGTTGTCTCTCTCTCTCTCTCCCTCTCCTAAAATGTCTTGGTGCGCTCGCACAAAGACGCTTGCTTCCTGCGTAGGAGTAAACGAAGGTACGAGCTTGCTTCTGAAAAGCGTCGTTAACATTCAACGTGGAATAGCGAAAGTCGTAGGGAAGGAAGGATACGGAAAAATGAGGCCGAACGCGTGGCTGGTACAGAGGGATTTTGTAACAACTGGAGCTTAGCTTTTATTAAACAATATTGCTGATATTCAAAGGTATATGTTGTTGAAAAGACATTGAAATTTAAAAGTAGGTTAAAAATTTAGGTTTTTAGTATCTGCTTGTCTTACTAGTTTCTGTCATTTCTAATGAGTACAAAAATCTCATCTATTTTATAATGAATACATAAAAAGTTTATTATTTTTATACATAATTATTTTAAGCCAAAATACATTTATAATGTGGCGAATTCAAAATGCAGCGATACACCTATAGTTAATAAATAACCCATCATGTTGTTTTAAATAATCAACTGCAATTGGATCTATAAAATAGAATTTACACGTAGCAATGCGCTGCTAATTGGGTCGCCTATAATAGGAATAATTGCAGCGATCGATGCCATATTTTCAATGAAGCTAAGCTAGACAAAAATATATAATAATTAATAACTAAATTGAATTATTTTTAATTAAAAATGCGTTGACAAAATAATTATGAGAAATATAAATTTTAATAGTACTATAAAAACTTTTAATTTAAATTGATTTATTATTTATACTGAAGTATGATTATTAATTATCATATTATAATAAATAAATCTTACTGATGCATCACAGCTGTCGACACATATTCCTATAGCTATGTATAATACAAGAGAAAAAATATTCCAATTCCAGAATTTGGACATATTATGGTGTCTTCTACGTTTATTAAATCCGTATAAAATTTATCACTTGTAAATTTTAAAAATAGTATGAATTTCAAATAATGATTATCGTTTGCTTTCTATAATTGCACTATAAACTGATTTAAAAAATTATACCTGCTTCTACTGTAACTCTATTTTGAGAAACATTACACTTTGTTCAAGTATTTACGAAACTAAACTTTTAACACGTTACGTTTTGAGTTACTAACCGAAGTCTGAAACTGAAGTCGAAGTCTGAAGTTTGATAACTGCAATTTTCATGCTGATAGTTGCTATAATTACAGTAAACATTAATTGCACTTCTGCCTATCAATTAACTACTACAATTACATAATATATTTGTGTTTTTCAAATTGATTAAAATATTATGTGAAGAATTTTAACAAAGTAAGATTGGTAGAAATTTTCTAATCATTATTAGCTTTAAATGTCTTTGTATTGTTCTAAATTTACGTTTGCAATATTATTGTTTTGGAAAAATGATATTCTCGTAAAAAATGTTATTTTTTCTAAGCTAACTATATTTGCGCTTCGATATAACTTGCATTTATTACAAATTTTCGAAGGGTTAAATCTCTTTACTTCGGTATAAATAATCAATTAGTTTATTACAATATACACGTAATGTATACAATAAGTTTTTACTATTAATTGATTTTAAAATGAATGGAACGAACGAATCTTTTTGATTTGAAACATTGCATATTTTTGCTCTTTAAAAAAGAATATTAATTCTAACAAAACGTGACTTTACTTTCAAACAATTTATTCTATCAGGCAAAGTGACTATATCTGCTCATTTACTTTTGTCCTCCACCTATCGCTTTCAGCATTTGAAAAAATTTCCCCAAAAATTCATTCCATTATACTTACTCAAACGCGCAAAACGAAAATGCGCCGGTAAACTCAAAAGAAGCTCTAACCTCGTTACACGCGAAAAAATAACGTACGCCGCGCTTATCTCTGAAAGCGATAAGCCAAACGTTAATTATATTCCAAAGCGCGGATTATTAGCGCTCCAACAACTTTAAAACGCGCCGAATAAAACAACTCGCTCCACCACGTTCATATACAACCTCTCCAGCTATCAAAAAAAAAGGTAAAAAAGAAGCAAACAAAACGCGGCCCATTATCCCTCGCTGAGCCCGCGCAATGAACATCGCGCATTCAATTACCCTGCTCTCCGCTCGCGCGCGACTTAACGAAGCGGCGCTAATCCTATTTTCGAAAAATCCAGCCCCGAAAACGTCCGTCAGTCGCGCGAGCAACAATTAAAACCGACAACTGCACCAGAGCTCGCGCGGCTCGGATTAATGTGCGCTTGCAGAGGAAAAAAAAAGGATAGGAGCGCCGGAATATATCGCCTCATGCAAATGTATACAGCGAGAGGGAGAGAGAGAGAGAGAGAGAGAGAGCAGGTGCGACGAGGTTGCGGCGCGCAGCAGTGCATAAACGTCAGGCGCGCAGCTGCTCTGAAATCCCGAAGCCTGATAAGAAGCGCCCGGTCGTTCATGCATTATGCACCGGCGACTATTTTTCTCTCGCTGGAGCTGGCTCGGGGCTGGATGATGCGGCTGGACCCTTTTCGCCCAGCCTGTACAGGAGTAATTTTTCTCCCTATGGTTCTCCTCTGGAGAGAGAGAGAGAGAGAAAACGGAGAGCTTTCGTTGGCTGCTCGGGAGTATGGATGGATGGATGTGGATTCGGGGATACTGGAGGTAGTTTACTTAGAGCTGCTGGTCGAGTGAAGCGAATAAAGGAGAGTGGAGTAAAACGATTGATCCTTTTTGTCGGCGGAAGGTTTGGGTTTAGAAAGGAGCTTGCTTTGAGAGGCTATTGTTGTAATGCCGCGTTTATGCTGAAACGTTATTGTGATTGTTAAAAACGATTCTCCTTCTTTACCGAGAGCATTTTTTTATCAGCCTGTGTATACTCATAAAGTTACGAGCTACAATAGTTATAAACATGGTATACGGATGCACTCGCGGAAAAAGTGTCTAGTCAGACTCGGTTATTTTCTACTTTACGCGAGCAGACATACTCTTCATGCAAATGTATAAACTTCAGCCGCGCTCTGTAAGCTCCAGCATTATCCTGCGAGCTCATTTTCCAGATAAAAACACACAACTTTTGTTCAAATTTCTCGTAATTTCACGCTATAGCAACCTTATCATTCATCAGCTCAAACACATCACAGCCGCTCCCGAGAATCCTATCTCTTCGCGAATCTACTTTCCAAGCAGACAATACAAACAGCGTGCCCGCCGTAAAATCGTTAATTTGACGACTCAGCGAGAAAAGCCCTACTCCCGATCCTGCTAAATATTCAATCGAATCCCCTCCGTCCCTCCTCTCCTTACTCGCGTCCGCGCGCGAGCGCGAGCTTTCCAACCTCTCCGCGGGCGAGCTCGCGCACTCAAGGAAAATACATCTGTTTGCTCCTCCCTCCTTCTCTCTCTCTCTCTCCTCGTCTTTCTTTTTTTTTCACAAACTCCGGGCTTTATTTTCATTTTACACGGGGCTCTCCGCAAATTGGCTGGCCGCGGGGCTCTTTATCGCCGGCGAGTGTAAAAGGCAGATAAAGGCTAAAAAGAGGCGGGCGATAAAAAGGAGAGCGAGCGAGCGCGATCTCGTATCGCGCGCGGTGCTAAATTGAAGCTGCGGGAGGGAGAGAGAGCCTGGGACGAAATAACTGCGCGAGAGCTAGTCCAATGTCGAGTGACGATAGCGAGCGGCAAGGTATAACACTTGTACACTGCGCGCGCTCGTAAAACCGCAAATGCGATTCCTCCTCCCGGCAGACGACGACGCCGCAGTAGCAGCAGCAGCAGCAGCAGCCGAATGCCGTAGACAGATAGCAAAGGAAATAAAGCCTCGAGACTAGTTGGGGGATTTGAATAATCCCGCGAATCGATGTAGCGCACGGTTCCTTTACCTTTTCGCTTGAGCTGCCGAGGCCGCATGGATTTTTTACGGCTCGGCAGAGGATGCGAGACGATTCGGCCTGTCGTGCAGTTTGTCATTTTTTTCTTTTTACAATGTTGACAAAGCTTTTTCGGAGACTTTACCGCGTTGGTATGAGGATTGAGGAAACAGCCCGAGGAAATGCGTAATAGTGTCGTAAGATGTAATTGTAGAGCTATTAAGGTAAAAATTACATTTAATTGTGACAACGGGAGACATGAGATTGTTCGCTGTCGAACTGTTCGAATTGTTCAGTGAGTACTTTCCTCGAGCGCAGGGCTGTAGTTGAGTTAACTGGCTAGAGAAGTCAAGGTAATAGCATTAGCTTTTCTTTTTATAATTATGAAGAAATTTCAGTTTTTTAGAATTTATATCATCTAATTGAATTTTTAATAATTCTTGAGTTTTATTATATTCTAATTGTTGTTTTAATGTGTAGGTAGAGAATTTATTAAAGTTTTTTTACATCGATAACAGAAATATAAAATGCCTATCGTTACTCTATCCGCTATTGGTACTGTTGCTGCTTTCGTGATTTATTTTATTACTGCAAGTTTCCTTGATAACTGCATTGGACCAGTAAGTTTTAAGTAATATAAATATAAATTTTTAATCATTTTTATGTTTATTTAAATGCAAAAAATAATATTTTTGCTTTTTCGATTGGTAAATATTTTGTTTTAAAAATAGACAAGTCAATGTAATATCCAAAGATTTTGGTATCGGGCAAATATTTTTATAAAATTCTCCAAAATTTTGGAAAACAATTTTCATTTTCAAAAATACTTTTGCAAACTTTCATATCGAAACCATCTATATTTTGAGATATTCACCAAAGATTCTCTTATTTTAGGCCATATTACATTACAGTAAGAAAAAACACAAATATAACGCTATCAAAGAAAAATGAATAAGCAATAATCTTAATAATAAAAAAACAATTAAATTTCAATAAAATATAAAAAATGAGATATAAGCCAACAAATATAAATAAAAAAGTTAATTATTTGTCCAATTTTAAAAACTTTCAAATTTAGGTAATAATTATCTTAACTTAACCAACTATTGCAGTTTCTTTTTTTATAAAATATATATTTATATATCATGTTTATTGTAGAATAATGCTTTTTTAATATGATTTAATCTTTGATCAAAAACACTAATTATTATAAATTTCTATTTGACAGAGTGTTTTTGAAACTGTAGCAGATATAATAGGTGATCTTCCTCTTGTTGGCAAGACACTAAGATTTCTTCTACTTCAAGTTAATCAAGAATTCGCTATTTGCGAAATTAAAAACAATACACAAACTTAAAATAAATATAAATTAAATATTTATTTTATCTCTATCAGTCACACCTTAGATATGTACTTTAATGATATGAATATTATTGGCTTATCGCTGTATTAAAATAAATTAATGTTTTTTCTGTGAGTTAAACTATAAGGAAAATATGCAACATAAAAATTATTAATAGGACGATAAAAATTATTTTCGGCCATGAATACTTTTTTTTTATCTATTAGTTTAAACATTAATTTTGTAATGAAAATGATGTATTTTGTGTTCTATTTATCATCTCTTATTTATTAATCATGCATTATGTTAAAATTTACTAAATTAAGTTAATGTATCATTAATTTAATAAAAATTATTGAATTTTAATTTTATAAAGAACAATTTTTCGTTATATGCCAAAATCCAATAGCTGTTCAAGTTTTTAAAATAAATTACCATCGATAAAACGTAAGTACCCAAACATAAATGCTTCAATTCCCCAAACAAGCCAGCCTGTATCACTGCACCGTTCAATTTCCACAAAAAATTAAAAGCCATCCCAGCACCTAAAAACCAAACTGTCTCCGTCCATTGTCCTCCTTCGCCTCGTTCCCTCAACACCTTTAACAACCAACTCGCGCGTCTCCAGCCAACTTCCTCGCGATACCAAGTCCCACAATGGCGCAGCTCAAGGCGCTAAATTGGCGTCGCCCGAATAAAATCCATATCTCGCGCTCGTCGAAGACAACGGTAGCTCTCTCTCTCTTCTTGAAAAAGAAGCTCTTGGCCCTTATCTACTCCCACCGCTGCTGCCGTTGCCCCGGGGGAGCCTCAGCTCTCTCGCGCCTCGGGAAAACAGCTCCGGCTCTTTGTCGCCGCGAGGACAATGCACAGCCTCGCTCTCTCTCTCCCTCTGTCTCTCTCTGGGCGAGCTCCATGGCGCACTAATTCAACATTAGGCGGGCCGGACTCGTCGTCGCGAAGCCTCGATGATAATGCCGCGAGCTGCGAGCACAGCTCGTCTGTAATTAATCAGCGGTCCGAGCACACACACGCGCTCTCTGGCTTTGCTGGCTGCCTCCCCCGCTCTCGTCACGCAGCAGCCTTGTCACAGTGCACAGAACGAGAGAGAGAGAGAGAATAGTGATCTATGGTCGTGAGAGAGAGAGAGCGAGTAGGTTGCGGCTAGATAACGCGGAGCTAGAGGATCGGGCTTGCAAGCGGACAATGGCGCCCGCGGAGCCGGCCGTAATAGAGCTTGACGTATTATTGTTGCTCGCTGCAATTAGAGCGTGCCCGGATACTTCCTTATTCGGAGTCCACTTGGCCGCTGACGTGCCGGGGAGTCCGCGCGATCGTTTTTGGAACGAGCGGGACGAGGATGGATGGCCGAGCGCGCATATCGGCTGACAGTGATCGGCTGTTACTACTGATTTCGGTTCGTTAGACCGATGCTTTTATTAAAGCTCGGGGCGCTTGACTATTTTAGCGAATAGCTGTATAAATTTGAATTTGCGGACTCTATGTTTCGGCAATGAAAATAACTATATAACAAAGTCCGTAATTCTTTTTCCATATATGAAACGAAAATGGCTAATCTAATAATGTAGCCGGGCCAGCGACCGCTGATTGAACCGGCCCCTGGATTATATCGGAGAAATTGGCCGGGCTGGCCGGCGCTCGAGATATTCCAAATTAATTCAATTAATTAACGAATATGATAGTCAATTCCAGCGTATAATTATACACCTGCCCACGCACGGCTACATTAGAGTCCGAGCTGGAGCACGCAAAAGCGCGGGAGAGAGAGACAGATACGCGCGTACACAGCCAGAGCCGCGTTCTGGCGCAGCCTTTGAAATCGCAATAATTATTCGGTTCGCGTTCGAGTCTCTCGCGCTGCGCTCAGAGCGTTTGTTATGCGCGAGCGCTGACCCACATGGACAATCGATTTTCAATAATTAATTTTTCGACCCTCCCTCCCATGTTCAGCTACCCCCGCATCTGTAATTAGGCGCGTGTTGCGAGCGCACTTTTACCGCGCGCTCCTGCATATTTCGAATGCTGGCGTCTCTTTCAGAGCGGGATAGAAAGAGAGGCACGCGTGAGCTTGACAAAAGGCCGCAGCGGGAATACAAATTCCGCGGAAGCAAACAATCGATCTCCCGGCGCTAAATAGGCGGGAATTATCCTCGCGCGATAAAATAGAAAGCCAGAGATGAGTATGTGTGTGTGTGTGTGCTGGATAGAAAAGCCGTGAGAGCTCGAGCGCGCTGGAGAAGCAATAACCGATATTAGTAAAGCCTCGCGGTAAATTGAGGAGGCCGGGCTCTCGGCGGAATAGAGCGTACGCTTGAAGAATATCGCCGGCGCGCCGGCAAATGGAAAATTCTCGAGGCGCCGCCGCAATATCGAAGGAAATCGAATCGCAAAACGGAGAAAATGACTGCGGAGTGTCTGCGCGTAGTCGCTTCCCTCTCTCTCTCTCTCCCAGGAGGCTGGAGCGCGGATGATGAGATAAAGGAGGCAGCCGCCGCTGCCGAGGAATGCGCCGCCGGGTTAATCTCCCCGCAGGCAGCCGCGTGCAGGCATGCCTGACAATTCCACGAGACGCGACCGCGCATCGACCGACGCCGCCGCCGCCGCCGCCGAGCGCCTGGAGTATTCCTTCTTTGTCGCCGAGGTGCAAGCGCTCTTTGATGCGCATCGGGAAATTGAGCCAGGTGCTAGAGCTCGCCGGGATTGGTTGTGTTTGTGGGGGGTGTTCTTGGAAAAAGTGGGAGACGAGCTGGACGTGGAGGGAAATTTATGGAGAGGGCTTTTTTTCCGAGATGGCTGCGGGGAGGGCAAATTGAGTGATTTAGATGGGGGAGGTGGAGGATGAGTGAGAAGTTTGAGGTCGACCGGGTTATTTTAAATGGAAATTGGGTTAAAATGGGAGTCGTGTTGGTTGGATTAGCACGGGAAGTATGATGTATGGGCGGTATTGGAGGTGGGTGAGCTGAGTTGGTTTATGTGAATACATTGTTTGTGGTGTATCTTCATTTTAGAAGTCGCGGGGACTGGAAGCGAGGAACAAACTGGAAACTATAATTTTTTTCTTTAGTTTCCGATAGCTGTTTATTTACTTTCATTAAAGACTGTTTTCATTTTTAATAAAACATCGTGGGTGGTTTATCCTTGGAGTCAATTTTCGTTTTTCACGAATTGAATTAATAGCCAAAAGAAGAAAGAAATGTTGAACACATGAAATTGGAAAATGAATAAACGCAAACAACTTCCCGAAAAGACTACAAAAAAAACGTCCACCCAATTTCTCCGCACACCATAAAAAGCACTCCACTTCCAATATAAAAATCAAACTAATCATGACAATAAAACCCGAGCACACTTATTCCCCGCAATAATAACACTCCCCAAAGCCTCGCTCAAAACCGGAAAGCAATCTTCGGCTTTATCGCTCGTAATTGTACTCGCACAAGTGACAGCTAATAAAAATTTTCGCGCGCGCCTGCATAAATTCTCCATTTAATGCTGCCGCGTCGGTATACAGCTTCGCGCATATAGGCGGCACGTCGATGGCGCGCGATGACGTTGACGAATTGATAATAAAGAAATTGAGCCCCGCGCGCACCGACGCTGCTACTACTCGATTTTGCCGGCGCGCGCGCGTTTTCCATTCCCGCTGTGGCTTTGCCCCGCGAAAATCAGGCTTTCCGCGCACGAAGGCCCTGATGGCTCTGCGGGATTGAGCTTGACATCTGATTTATCCAGTGTGCCAAATAAACGTTCATCTTTCGATGATGTTTTTTTTTTTTGCTTTTTTGGTAGGTGGTGTTCGGTGGGAAGGGGGTTAGGTCAGGGTATCTGTTGTATGATAAGGGAATATTTTTTATCTGGGGATTCAAATTTGTTAGAGATTCTGAATTTTTGTAAGGCAGTATTTATTAAAAACAAGTTTCTTTTTCGTTTCAGTTTTAGATTGGCCTATTTTTTAGAGCTTGATTTTAAAACTATTGTTTTTGTTGGCAAAATTTTTTGGAAAATTCAAAATCAACACCGTTACTTATACATCTCTTAAAATATTCCCATAAAATTAATATTCAACAAACAGATTAACAATTGCTTCACGTAATACAGAATAAACCGTTTCGTGTCAACAGATCGTATCAAACCCTTCCGGCCTCCACCTCTTCAGAGCAGACCAGCCACAGCAGCCGCCTAAAATTACGCAAGTCCCCAAGCCTCCCAGCAAAGCAGCTCCCAGAGCATAAGCACCATCGCAACTTCTCACCCAATAAGGCAGCTCACGCTCTGGGACCTCGGCGACTCTGAACTTTCTTTCGTCTAATACGTGCGCTAAACTTGCTCGCTCGCGCGCACGCCAGCTCTAATCCCTCCACTCGGCGCGCGAATTAATCTCCTCGATTAATGCGTCGGCGCGAGCGGCGGCGAACTGTTCGGGGGGATAGAGTTGACGAAGGCGCCTCAAAGGTGCAAGCAAGCCTCGGAGCCGAAGGAGAGAGAACGAAGGCGCTCGCTCGCTAGTTTAGTTAGTTTACAAACAATTTACATCGGTAATACCCCGCGCTGCTTGCGCTGAGAAGTGAGATGAGAGGGTGGGGGAGAGACGATGGAGCGTGTCGCTCTGTAGCCGATATGTTGAGAGAGGGCCTGATTGTTCGTAAAGTGGTGATTTGTTGAGTGCTTTTGGAGAAAATCAGGGTTGCTTATTATAGAAATGATTGCTCATGCTTTTGTAAAATGAAATGAATTCTTTTTATTATGTATTCCGGTCAGTAGAGTTTGCATTAAAGCATTGTAATATTGCTTTAGTATTGTTTCGATATTGTTCTACAGATTTTTGATTACACTCGATAAAATTATTGCCCTAAAGCTATAAAATGAACGTTTCGATTATTGTAATTTATAATAAATGAAATCTTTTATTTCAATATTTATTCAAAATATTACAATTTAAGTACGAAATCATGTAGTTTAACATCGATGAAACTCATCGATGAAAGTGATATTATTTCGAATATTCAGGAAATACCGCATGATCCGCGGCTGGGGAAACATTTGCTTTGCTAAAGGTAAGAGCGAAGCTCCCTTTCTCATGTTCGTGCGTAGAAAGCACGATTTTTCGCCGGCCCGACGAGTTCTGTATTATTAGAGTGGAAGATCGCTGTTATTGAAAAATTGGAAAGTCCGAACTTCCTTCTCTCTATTGTAGATTTATCTTTTGTTTTTTCAGACTGAGTTCCGCTGAATTTTAATTAATTCAAAACGCACAAACTGTAAATATAAATTTTAACTTATTAGACTTGATAAACTTGTTGAATTCGAATCAGTTTGATCTTTTGCTTTAGTTTGGACTACAAAATATTAGCACTGAATGAGAATTACTTTTTATAACGGTATAAAACTTTTTTAATTAATGAGGAAATTCATCTCCAAATTCAAAGTTAATAAAGTTATTCGAACTATTGAGATTCATGAAACAAATACTCTGTGAAAAAAATACAGTATTCAAATAACAATTTAATATAAAACAATTCAATAGAGTAACATCATAAAGAAAAGTTGCTTACTTAATTGCCAGACAAAATGAAAACACCACAAAAAGGTGATATTGGAGTGATACTTTCTGAAATATGATTCAAAGCAATTAGGGCTTTGGCTCACGAACTTTTCCGTCGCATTAACCCCACATCATTCTGGATTCAAAAAATTTTTAATCATTTTAGAAAAAAGCGCCAAAGTTGTTGGGAACAGGTGAAAAAGAAACTCAATTTCCGGCTTGCCGGGCAACGCTTAATTACCGGTTAATCTTGGTCCATGTATAAAAGATGAAGTCGGTGTGTAATATGATACGCAGGCGCAGCGCTGCAGGCTTTATAATAGCTTAATCCCTGCACTTAATAAAGGTTTACTTCGAGAGATTGAATAGAATAGAAATATACAGAATAGAAGTTTGCCAAAGTTGCGTCGAAAGTTATACTCACGATACAAACTTCGTAATGGATGGAGTTGTTGGCCGGGACTAAGGCTCGCGCTCGCTTGCTCCTAGCCTCCTAGCGACCCTTCGGGGCTAAAGCATTTTTGTCCTCTTATAAACTCGGCTTTTTGCATTATTCAGTAAAATAATGCTCAGTCCACCGACGCGAAGGCTAACTTTGCATTGCAGAGTTTTTTTTTCGAAACGAGCGCTCGTATACATTTAGTTTGACGGTGAATTTCATTTTGAAAATTGTTTATCTTTAAAGTTTATGGTTTTTTTATGGTACTGAAAGGGCTTTTTTATTATCTCAAACTTAAATATTTTAATTAAATTTTTGGTGAGAAATACTATTGATATCTGGATATTGTGTGATTCGTTTTTGTGCAATTATAATTTTCTTTTCTCTGTAAGTTAATTACATCGAATATATTTTTAATTGTTTTTTTCGTTTCAAGTTCTAAAAAATAAATTTTATTTGGAAAATTCACAACGTAAATCTTCGACAAATAGAAAAAAATAATACGACCTAACGAAACAATCGAAAACGCAAACAACCCATTCCCTAAATCAATAATCCAATTCAAGCAAAAGAAAGCTCGCTCCCAACAAAACCACCGCTTTCTCGCAAGAAGTCACCTCTTTTCTCAGCGCCGCGTATTATTTGGCAAATAAGCGCAAATAAGCAGCGGCAGCGAGGGAGAGCTTTAAATTCATTCTCTCCGTCGACGTCGTCGGGAAAAAGGCTCGGGGGAGAGAGAGAGAGAGAGAGTAAAAAAAGGGGGCTCCGACGAATTAAGGCGAGCGAAGCGAAAGAGAGAAAGAGAGAGAGAGAGAGAGAAAGGCTGAAGGAATCCATTCGCGCTAATCGAAGTTTATGGGGACTTTCCGGGGGACTGGCTCCGGCGCGACTTCCTGCCTAAAGCGAGGCCAAAGACTTCACGGCCATTAACCGGTAGATGGAAAAGCCGCACGAGACCGGCATAAACATGGGCCTCCTGTTTCGATTTTCTTCTCTATTTTCTCTAGCTCTCCCGCAGGCCTGGCTATATATACAGCCGTCATATATAGACGGCTTTCAGTCCTTCAGTCTGCTTAATAAAAAGCCCTTCCTATCGCACGTACAAGGCTTCGTAATTCTCTCTTTCCTTTGCCGGCGTGCCACCCACGCACGCATCGATTTCCAATAAGAAAGGAATCCTTTTTCATCAATGGGGGGCAACGACTGAAAATATTTTTGACGTAATAAAGCAGCCCGGCAGTGAGAGATATAGCGAATACCTCGCGATTAATAAAAATAAATGGGTCAGAGCAGTCGGAATTTTCGATGCTTGCGCGAATGTATAGACGGAGCGGTCATCCGCGCGGCATGACGTCCGGAATTTCCGCGAAGAAATTTTCCAATATGGCGCGCGGCCGAGGGAGAGAGGGCGAAAACAGGTCGAACCACCGCCGCAGCAGCAGCAGTCGCACGGCCGCGGTTATCTCGCTGATGAGGTGCAGGGGACGATATTCCAGCTGGCGCGGCAGCCAGCAGACTTTTGCATGCGCGCGGATATGAGCGAGCACGAGCCCCCCCCCTCTCTCTCTCTTGGGGATGTAGGACGGCTGATACCGTATGCGCATATGAGTTGGCTCTTTTTGATTTTTTTCGGAGAGATTTGATTTACTAATTTTTCTTTTTATTTATTTTGGTTGTTTGGGTTTTAGAGAGAATGTTGTTCTTTCGATGACGTAGTATGGGAGGGACTGTAAGCTTTTAATTTTGTAAAAACGAGGTATAGTTGCGATGGAAAAACTGGCGGAATATTATTAACCAAAAGACTGTATTTATTAATGAAAAAATTTTTAGGAGCAACAAGTAACTTCAGTCAATATTGCTAACGAGTAATACAGTTACCGCAGAAGGTCGTTCCACCTGACCTAAAAATACAATCGCTCATTCAAGACAGCTATTAAAATTAAAATCATCCAGATTTTTTATATTACGCAAAAAAGTTGTTCAATACCAACCAATCCCCAACTAAAAAATTACTCTTACCGCATCAACTTCTCCCGCTAAAGTCCCTCCGAACCTTCTTTCATCCCCCAATCAACAATTATCATCCCCCAATACCCACCCACCCGAAATAACCTTGATTAATCAAAAAAACCTTAATCCCTTCCCTCTTCCAACTACCCAAAAGAAAACCCAGCCTCGAAAAGCCTCAAAGCTTAATAAGCCCGGAGGTCAAGACGCTCACGCTCGCGCCTAATAAAGGTACGCACTATCGGCCCTCCAAGGTACGCACACCCAAGAAGCCGTAGGGTGCGCTTCTAATTTTTTCTCGCCAGCTCAAGAGAGAGAGAGAGAGAGATTGCGGCCCAAGGGTCGAACTCTCCCTTCCGCCCGTAAATTTGCCTCGATCCGTGCTCTATCTCCCTGCCTCCTTTTTTCGCCTCTATTTTTCCTGCGCACTGCCGCGCGCGCGCGCGCTCGGCTCTCTGTATATACAGAGGAGCTTCCATCGTGCTGGTGGAGCCAGCGTAAACACACTCGGCTGTTGACGCGCTCGCGCGTATTTAGAGAGGAAATATGAAAATTTCGTTATTGTATTTGCGCGAGAGGCTGAAAAATTTTCGTTCCCGCGAAAATCAACGAGGTCGCGAGTGAAAATACAGCGAAGCGCGTTGCTGTACGAGGAGCGAGGAGAGCTAAATTTAGCGCTCTTTGTGCGAGAGCGTGAGTCTTCCGGATATAAAGGCCGGCCACGAGAAATCGGCGGAGAAGCGGGCTATTTCGGTCACGGCTCTGCGCCGATGGTATGTCCCTCTTTTTTTTCTTCTTCTTTCTCGCGGCAGGCCGAGTTTTTCCTTGCTGGATTGTTAGCGCCGGGATGCTGGCGCGGAAGACGGAGGCGAGAGGGAAGTAAAAAAAATTGGAGGAGAAAATAAGTCTAATGGAGTGTCGGGCTTATGTCAACAGCGGAGGGTCGCGCGCGTGCAGGCAAGTATGGTGTAGGCCGATTGCGAGGAAATCGTATGATTCAATCTTTCGTTTGGGGAGAGCGGCTTATACGGAGGAGGATGGAGATGATGGGAAATTTTTTTCGGGTGTCTTATTGTTTTTATCGGAGAAATATGGGCTGAGATTGTACGCGTGTTCAACACGGAAAAAATATATGGTTTTACTAAACGTCATTTTAACTGTCCCTCGCGTTTTTTTATTTAAATCATCCATATCGTAAATCAAACCCAAATCGATAAATCCCTCATTAGCAATATACCCACCCACCATTCCCAAAACCAGATCACCCACATAAACTCCCACTGTCTTAAAAACAAAAATCTCCCTCCTCACACCTTACTCATCAAAAATCCAATCCAATTTCTCCCCTCCTCCCATCGCACTCTCCCATCCCTGCATCCATCGGCCCCATGCACTCCCGCGCGACACCGGATCCACACAGCGGCTTATCGGCCATCTCCCGATGCGGTTGGCTGGCTCTCGCGCACTTATCTGCCGTGCAGCTACTCGTAACGCGCTGAATTAGCATAATATGCCGCGGCGTCACCGCCCCCCCCTCCCATAGTATCGTTTTATACGGCGGCTGGGGGGCCGATGGTGCTTCAGAAAGCTGCGCACAATGGAATGTGTATATCGATCGCGACGCCAGGCGGCGTTCGGTTTTTTTTCCGTGCGGTGAAGAGAGGGGAGGGATTAGAGAGGATGGAGACTGCGGCGAGGCGACACCTTCACTCTCGGCTTAACTGCCCTTTTATCAATGCACTTTGTGCGTGAATGGCTGGGCGCAAGCGAGCGTGTGATGTGCTTAAAGCTGTTTTATCAGATTCTTCGAGTCTTGCTTGTGTTGGTGATAAAAAGATCCTGATGGCGGGTGGGATAAGTGCGCCGGGTGTGTATACGTTGGGTTAAGTGTCTTACTTATGAATGAAGGACATTTTCTGGGGGAATTTATGAGGGTACGCTGGGAGTAATGGTTACTTTGTATTGAAAGCTTCGGGAACGAGTTATAATGGATGTATGGCTGTGAGTAATGCCTTTCAACAAAAAATAGACGAGTATTAAAAAATAATAAAGGCTATATGGACTTATAATAAAAGGAAAAGTAATCCAATTTATGATTTCGTAATGGAGGATGATCGAAATTTTAGTCTTACTTTAAATTTGTCCATGAGAACCCTACTATAATAGAATTATATTAAAATTCATTGATTATTTAAAAAAGAACTGATTAAAAATAGATTTTTAATAGGTTTTAATAATACCAATTAATATTTACTAATGTATTTGAATTTTTTTTGATTAATTTTAATATACTTTTTTTAGCGGGGAAATTAAAATTTTTGGATAAGATGATATGAATTATGCGCAAACTTCCGAATCCACGTATTTCGTTTATTTACTTTTTAATCCGCTTTCAAAGCCACTCTATCAATTTAATTGAAGTATGAAAATATAAACAGTAAATTTAACTATTTATTTGAAACTCAAAAGTTTATACTCTACTCTAACGTATGCTAACGCAAATTAATAATCATCTTCTGTCCTTTTACATATACGCCATTCGCCAAAGCACAGAAGGAATCCTATTCTAAATCATCCGACCGGAACTAGCAGCGCCGTGCCTTCGTCTTTTAACACCGGACGCGCGTCCTTACAGCTCCTTCCTGCGCGCTCTTTGTTTTATGTACTTTGTTCTCTCCAAGAGTCTATCTATCCTGCTGAGAGATCGCGATATACAGGCCGTTATGAGAATCCCGGCTAGCTTTAATAAGTCTCGGGGAGAGATACAGTCCCAACAAGGCAACGCTGTGCTTTTTCCCGGATGCCAAGTAATTTAATCCTTTTTCATGAGAATATCAATGTTGAGTTTGAACCACTGCCGTCAATGTCTATTGTAAGTTTCATTATTTCGAAAATTGGACTTTGGTGAGTGTGGAACTTCTTTCTTTTTCGTTACGCCGAGCTTAATTAAACCAGTGACTTTTCAAATTTCAAATTCTACTGTTTGACGGTTGAATTTTCTGGACGCCATAATTAACGCGCGCCGGTGTGCACTGCCAGTCTGCCAGACAATAAAGCGCAATTAGAACGCAATTTACACTTAATTTAACCAAATATTCAATCGAACGTTCGCAACGCAATTTCTCTAATCCGCCCACTCGCCTCGTTAATCAGAACTATCGATGCGTAAAATTACGACGACGTCAACGTCAATAATTATAATCCCCTCTCCACCCTTAAAAAAAAAAAAAAATGATCGCCTACTTTTACATTCGCCTCGCAATCACTTCCGTTCTAATTTCGCCGTTAATCCCAGCAGCAACTTTAATTGCTCCCGATTGGCCGCAAACAAAGTCCGACGCGCACGCATCCGCGAGTATAATTAAAAGCCCGGCCCTTTGTCCATCTCACGCGTCTAACGAGCTTTCGATCGAGCCTCACGCTCTACGCGTTCCACGGCCACTTTCTAATGAATGTCGCCCGGCATGAGCGCGCGCGCTTTAAACGAGCAGCGTCATTACGTCCGCTGGCTGCGCGCAAGCGCGAGCTCCTCTTGAGGGAATGATAAATGTTTTCCTCGTCGGTCTTTAAGACGCGATATTACGCGCCCACTTGAGCCCGCAGGAGGGGAAGGCAGGAGTACGTGCTCGGAACTTTTTTCGAGGACGGCTTGTAAGAGAAGCGGGGGAGTTTTGCGTTTAATGTTGGAGATTGGCTGGACGTGCACGCAGACTTTTGGTAAATAGAGAGATGGCTTTCCGAGCTTTCTGTTGATTTTTAGGGGTGAGAGAATCTTTGCTGATGATGGTTGTTTATGGGTTGTTGGAGGCTTTTATGGTGGACTGGCTGGCTCTCAGATTTCGACGGCAGCAAAGTGGTGTTTCCGGTATATTATCTAAGGAACAGACTACTCGGGATCGTGTTTCACACATTTAAAATTAATGCAGCGTAAAAGCCAGCCTTTGGCAGCGGCTCGTTAAAAGTTGCATTTCGTCGAAGCGTTTATCGTGAAAATTATCACATCACAAAGCCAATAGCTCTAATTAACAAAATGCTTAAAACGCATCCAAAACTCGGCTCCGTCCGATAATCACGGCAGGCTTCTGCCCCCCTCTAATCCCAAGTAAAACAAAAGGCTCACCACCAGCGGCGTTTTCCCTATAGATAACGCCCGTTCGGTTAATCCACTCACTGGCTGCCGTAATTTTTCACGCATCGGCGCACACTCCAATCGCTCCTCTATATGCACGCATGCATCGCTCCCGGCCCAGCCAAAGCGTGACCCGGTTCTGTCCGCCGCTCGCGCCGAATCGTCAATAAAGCGCTCTCTCTCTCCCTCCTCGGCTGTAGGTACGTATATCGAACGGCGCGCGCGCATCTCTCTCTCTCTCGCTGCGTTAATTCCGGGAACCTGATTAATCGGAAACAGGCCGACTATCGTGCAAATAGGCGCGCGCGCGCGCTCGCGAGATAACACGGGCCGACCATTCCGTGTACCACCCCGCGACGACATAACCCCGTTCGATCGACCCCGTTCACGGGACAGGAGGGGGATGGACAGTCGGATTTAAGGGGAGGCCGGAGCCATTATGGCTCGCGGCTCGATTTAATTACGCGCTCGATCGGCCAAGCGCGTGCTGGAACATGTCGCGCCAAGAAGAGACGCGCGATGCTCAATTGGAGTTTTATTGTGGCGGAGTGGCCGACCGGAGCGCGACCCTTTCTACTTGACCAGGAGGGCCGGCCGACTCGGCTGATCGAATTTCAGCGGGAGAGGTGAATTTTCGGTTTGGAATTGCGCGATGTTTGCTGGGCTAGAGCTTTTTCCTAATAATTGCCGCTCGTAATTGAATTCGATCAAAAAGCAGTTGCGACCTAGATTTTAATCAACTCCTCTAAATTGGTCGCGGTCGATAATTGTAAGGCTCGAGCGCGCGCCGAGCCGGATGAAAAATTCAATGATTGTAAATTACCGGTGACTCGGTTTCCAGTGTAAAAGGTCGCTTCCCAATAAAAGGCAAAATCAATAATTACACCGGCAGTACGTCCCAGCAGAGCAGATAACCGAAACGAACAGGAGCCTCCACATACGCAACTCCACTTTTCACCTCAACGACAGCTGTTCGCATCAATTTCCGGACTCGAGAATAAACGCAGTTGCGGGCTAACGATTCCCTTAAACTTTAAACGCCCCCATAAGCCAGGCGCACACGCGGCGGCCCTCTCTTTGCAGGATCCATGGAATTGGTCTCGTTTACGACGGCTCCAGCGGCGCGATCCTCCAGGCCCGCGCGCAGCAACTCATAAATAAAACTCCCATCCGGAGCGACACCAACTCCCGGCGAAATTAATTCACTGCCATAATTCAAACGCACCCGAGCCTCGAATAAAAATAGTTGTGCTGCTGTAGGCGAAGTTCCGGGCGAGATTTTCTCCTTAAAAATTCAGCGGTTTGCGCGAGTCGGTTTAGCTTGAGTGGACGCGAGCTTGGGAGCTGCGTGACGCAGGCGACTCCCTCTACGGTATTTTGCGAGGAATTATTATCATCGTACATAATGGCCGGCCTAATGAGAAGTGACGCTGTCGGATCGCGGAGAGCGGCCGGTGTTCCAGATATACGGATAGCCTCGCGGCGGAGCGCGTAGCATGCTCCGATAGCCAGAACGTTATGGGGATGTGTAACGGGCGCCAGATACCAACGTTGCCCGACGGCATCGCGCCAGCGTTATGGTAAATTATTTAAAGCGACGGGTGCGGGCGTGGGTGTAGGGAGATGGAAGAGGGATGTGGTGGAGGGGGATTTTGGAAATCGGATGGATTTTATGAACGTTTTGTAGTGCTTATGTGAAGTTTTTATTTACGTGCTTAAAAATGCTGGAAGATTGTAACTCTATTTTTAAAAAGATTTTAATAATATATTTGGCCCGTTTGTCGTTCACAAAACAATCCTTAAAATAAAATGATTTCCTTGAATTAACTCTATTATTGGATCATTTTTTATCCAATTATAAATAAAAAGAAAAAATTTTTTGACCACGCATAAATAAGGATATTAATTCTCCAATATTAAGCACAACTATGACAGTAATAATAATAGGGCCCTTGATAGGCAACTGTAAAATCATAATAATTAAAATAAATTTTATGAAATTTAAATAGTAATTAGAAAAGCATGCGTAACGTAGAACGATAATTTTGATTTTGTCGTTTAGACTTTCATTTAAATTAAACCTGCACGAAAATGCCTGCCTCAAAGGGTTGAGCGTCAGATGGTTAGTTAGGGCGCTTTCTGTGCAACAACGTGGGTACAGGTTTAATTATTTCGGTATAATAATGACTGAAGTATTTTGATTAACAGGAAATGGGTTTAATTGTTGCGCGCCTGTACATATGATTATATGCTTTGTATTGTGCATGAAATTACGTTGCCTTTTTCTATTCCGAACCTTTGAGGCCTTGAAATAAAATTACAACTCGTCAATTTTATATTTCGCTGCTTTTAATTAATTTTGTAAAATTTATTTTGGATTCGGTAAAGCATTCTAAAAGTCTTTGCCTTATTCAATTTTCTGAATTTCTTTCATAATTTATTCAAACGTTGTTTCGCAAGTACAATGAAATAAGAAGAGCGTTCGTTAAAAAGTCAAAAGTCCAAGGGTAAACAAGCTCCCTTCCACAATAACATTCAGAAAAAAATTTCCCTCCCTCAACTTCGAAAAATTCCTTAATCACCGCCGGCCAACAAACATTCCTCGAAATCCTCTTACAAAACTTCCGAACTTCCTCGAAACCCGTCGCTTTTCCCTCATTACGTTCCCGGCGTCTCTCCGAGAAAAAAAATGCCGCGAAATACGTTTGACAAAGAATCTTTTAAGGATTTCGCGAGAGTAAGCCCCTGAAAGCCTTTTTCCCCTTCATTTCGCCGGCGGCTTCCCCCACCATCGCGCGAGCGCGAAGGAGGAAAGGAATTACTCGACGGCAGCGCGGCCGCATAAGTCTGATCCCTCTTCCCCTCCTCTATTCCATCTGGACGCAAATGTCGCGTCGTTTCCTCTCTCTTCCGACCGCAAAAGACGAGTGTATACGACTCCGCGTCGCTGGAAATGCGAAATGAGACGGCGGCAGCACGCGTCATTTCATTCTCATTACACGTGGCCGATATCGCTCTAACGTTCAATTTGCCCCCGACGTTGCTCGGATGCTGGATGTTTAATAATACCGGCGAGGGCTGGAATTAAGCTAAGGGATTTCGAGGGTTCAAAAGTTTTTTATTGGCTGTAAACATTTTTTTTGGGAGGGAGGATTGATTGAAGCTACTGCTTGGGGTCGCTGAGTGTTATTAAATTTTAGAAGGAATCAAGTGTGTACCTGGAATATATTTACGAGTGGGAATTAAATTTTTTAGTGAAAATATGCGACGAATTTATTGTGAGAATTTTACGTCGCTGGTCGAAAATATTTTTACATCAGCGAGAGCGCTGAATTTTCGAAATTTTCATCAATTACGAGGCCATACCGATATTAGCAGCATACCTAATTACGACGCAATTTCAAAATTACACAATTTCCTGTAATTTTCATCAACTTTCAATGATATTGCCCAGCAGATATAAGCGCTTTCATTAAATAAACTATGAATCTTCATTAGATCACTGGTGCGTGAAATTTTGCTCCGAGCAGTGCCCTGCGCTGCATAGATTGAAATTGCGTAAGCGCGATGCAAGCTAAAGCGAGATTAATCGTGTTTTTCAAAAAATCCCTATTTCACCGAAATTTCTCATTTCAGATTAAACTTTTTCGCTCGCTCGCACTATGTGAAAAATTCGCCTTCCAATCAATGAAATTCATAACCGCGTATTTCCCAAAATTTACGATAACAATAAATTCCCGAACACAGCCTATAATTCATAAAATTCGATCTTTCATTTTCCAGAGGTTAATCGAATCAGCGATAGCGAAAAAAAATTCGTCGCGGTTAATTAAGCGTAATTTTTGCCTTTTAACCCCACGCTGTCAGGTACACACATATCCTCCCTGACTTCGACAAGCCGACGCAAACGACCTTTTTCTCATTCCGTCGGTTGGACACGACGCGGAGAGAAAAAAAACACAACGCCGCTCACGCACACGAGGTAATTTTAATGACACAGAGCCTGGCGAAAACTGCCGAGCATTGTAAATTGAAAATGGTTCGCGCGAGTCCTTCTCGTCGAAAATTACTTACTGCGTCGCTGGCCAGAAACTAAATGGAAAATGCAAATGGCACAATGTCGAATTATCGATCGATGGAATGATAATAATTATTATCGCAGGCTCGCGCGCGAACGCTCAGATATCGGTCACGCACGAGCGGGTTTCGAATAAAACGGTAGGGATACAAGATTAAGGTCGGGTGAGGCGACGTGGAAAATTACGCGCAGAGATTAAATAAGCGCGCAACGAGGGTAAAATCAAAGGATGAGTTCGGAGAGATGTGGGCCATTGGTGACGCTAAGTCAGAGCGAAAGTGATGCGCTTTTTTTACGGTTAAAGCGAAGTTAAGTGAACTGATTTTTTGAGATTTTTTAAAGGGATTGACTTATTAAGGGTTGGGCCTTTTAATTGGTGTTTGAAGCAATTACCGGATTGGGTAATTTTTTTTCAGGGAAAAAAATCTCGTTTCACGAAGAAACAATTCGTTAATTTTACTGCATTTCTTAATGAAAGGAGACCATTAAAATGTTTATTTCGCTGGGAGTAGTAGACCACTGGCTGCATGTACATACGCAAAGTGAAATTCAAAGTCGCAGGTAGGTACTGAGGCTTTGAAATTACTCGCTTGAAAGGATTGCGAGCGTGTAGCTAAGCGGCATCGACTGGATTTGATTAAAATTTTACTGCATTGCATTTAATGGCAACTAAACCATATTTAAAAACAAATCATAACAATAAAAAAATGTAAATAAATAATATACTGGACTCTCGTGTGTGAACTGTAATGTTACAGACAAATATTATGAAAAATATTCAATTCTACGGTTTTCAAATTGTTATTTTATAATATGTGTACCTTTGAATATGTTTGTAAATAATAAAAATTAAAAGTAAAAAAAAAACAATTGTAATATACAACGAGTGCGTTGTTGATTACGTTTTTATAAGAGGTAACATCGACCTAAACTTTAAAGATTTGTGCGAATTAATCATCAATTTTTATAATTCAGACTAATAAATACCACGATAAAGTAAAAGTATTTAGTATTTTAGTTATGAAAATCAGACATAAAATAATGTTTTGCAAGGATACACAGTTCGGTACCTGTTTTAATATTTAATATGTTTAGTATTAGAGTATAGATTTGAATATACTTTCAAATCAAAAAGTAGAAGGTAATACTTTTTATAAAAAAAACGTATATATATTATTTTTTTTACCATTTGTAATTCCCAGTATGATAAAAAAATAAAAACGATTTTTTACAAAGATGAATACTTTATAAAAATAATTAAATTCTATCGATACATATTCTCTAAATTTTTGAAATAAAACAATTAATATCTTTTATGTATAAAAAAATGTATTCAAGTAACAATAAAAAAGTAGTAATTGTATAAAATTCGATTAACAATAACTTTTAACATCTAGAGAACAATTACTCGTTTTTCTATTGAAAAATTGAAAAATATTAAATTTTATCTTTATTGAAATTATTTTTTTTTGTCTTTAATTCTTTTACAAATTAAAGTAGATCAATTTTTTTTAAACAAAATTTTTGATTTCAGTACATTAAATGATTGTAAAATATCCAGAAAATTGTCTGAAATCTTGAAGTATTTTAAACTTTTATTAATTTTTTATTCGACGTCTCTTTTCCTATCGATAGCATATGTGCATTGAAGTTTAAGTTATTTTTCCGATGTTGCAGCTATGTTTGTTGAAGTAATCAGGGACCTGATTTTATAAATACGTTTGGCTCTTTCGTGCCCAATGTAGAACTTACGGTTGTTAAAATCGTTGCAGGTTTACGTATGTTACAACCGTTAAAATGTCATCGACTCAGAAAATCAAGATCAAAAGCAATACACGCTTTGAATTATTTTTGTTGCACTATTTTGCATTATTGTAAAAACTGATATAAACAAATGATTCATTGACACTTACAGAATTTAACACCTGAGATACTATATAGTTATTTATTCGATAGTAACATTTATTATATTGTAGGTATCTGTATAATCATTAAAAATATTGTTTTTTGAGAGAATCAATTATTCATTGATCTAATATCACACTCAGTTATAAATAAACCTATCTTTATATAAACTTGATTTACAATAGAATTCCCAAAGAGCCTCCAGAATTACAACCCAATACCCCAATCAATAAAAATCACATCCCAGAACATAAAACTCATCTCCCACATAATTACCTCAATCCACTCATCCACCCTAAAAAAGAAAAGCCTCATCTCCCTTGCCGAAACACCTCAATATACTCGGCTCCCTTGCCTCAAAGCCCTCGAGTTCATCGCGCGCGGCTGCAGATATCTGCAGATTCCACGGATGCTGCTGCTGCTGCTGGCGCTGCGAAGCGAGCGTGGAGGAAGGGAGACAAAGCGCGGCCGAAGAGGAGAGAGGGTGGATATTGATTGGTCGGAGGTGGACTTGACAGGGCAGTAGTGCGCGCCTCTGTACGTACGAGGCTCTAAACGAGGCTGGAGGTGGGTGGGGGGGGGGGCTAACGATATTAATGGGGCAACGACCTCGAAAAGGCAGCAACCGCAGAAAGACGCATATAACGCGCGCATACGCTGATGAGGAAAGGGTTAGGGGAATGAGCGAGGCGCCGGCTTTCATTTCGTCGATTAAAATCGATTTATTGCTCGGAGCTGGCTGCGCTTTTGGATTTGTGTGTATATGTGAGAGAAGTTTTTTTTCCCTGTGAAAGAGGCTCTCTGGGCGTGTTGCAAAGGGCTTTTGTTAGCGAGATGGAAGTAAATACGACATGCTAATTGGATGTTATATTTTTTTGAAAAGGAGATCAGGTTGTGTTGACAGCAAATACTAACTGCAATTAATAAAAAGTCTTACTGAAGGTGAGGTGGCACTTTTTATTTGAAAAGTGTAAAAGTAGAAGTTCAAAGCAAAGATTTATTAACTTTTTCTTATCTTCGCCAAACTTCATTAACTTGATGTCAAACGTCAAACATCATATATATGTAAATTTCGAAGTATTATCCATTGTTTCACCGCTCAACCCAAACTCATCAATTACTCCATCGCCGAACTTTGCCAAGACACATCAGCGCAAGCGCAAAAACGATGAACAACCCCATCCACACCATTCTTTTTTCTTCATTTTTTCCCATTCATCCATCGTCCGCGCGCTGGCTCAATGGCCCCTGCAAATCCATTCCATCGCCATCTCGGATTACCCATTTCATCTCTCTCTGAATACTCTATACACGTAGTTTGTTGCTTCCTCCCTTTCTCTCTCTGACCTTCGCAACTTTTTTCGGTTTCATTACTGCCGCTACCTATGCTCTCTGCATCGCTCGCTCTTTTTCTATTCGGACCCCCACCCATTATGATCTCGAGTGGGGAGCGGCTGACCCGAGCGCGGCTCGTTCTACTTAAAGCCAGCCCGCGGTTTTTCGTGCATAGAGTGGGTATCGATACACACAGAGGCCATTGAAAAGCCGGGATTTTTTGCACTGCTCTCCCTGTTTCGAGGTTATGAATCGTGTAAGGCCGATGCGTGGCCGTTTTGATTAGGCGGATTATCGGGCGGCTCTTTTATGTTTTCTCGTTTCGCGTAGGCGTGTACTGTAAACTCGGGCAAGCTCGAGAATCACTCGCCGAATTTCAATTAAGGATTGCTACGCGCGCACATTTATTTATGTAACTAACACTGCGGCCGAAATAGCAGGAAACATTTATTTTTCAATCTCGATCTTTAATTAAACCGGCAATTCCATTAAACCGGGCTCCCCCCACGGCGCGCGCGCAATATCCATTGCGCCGGGGCCGCCGTTATCCCAAGCCCGCGCGAGCGCAATATAATTAACTCGAAAATTAAAACGATCCAACACCCTCTCGGCTAGAAATTTTAGGAATCTCAATGAGAAGGCAAGCCTTTGAACAATCGCGTAGTCTGCGCCGTGTTTAAACGCGCCACAGACGGTACATACTTTGGCACGCGCGTTGCCGTACTACTCCCTTTTACTCGCTGTCCGTGACAGAGGAGAGAGGGAGAGAGAGAGAGAGGGGGGGCCTGTCGGGCATATTAATAACGTATTATCAGCTTTGTGCTTTCCGCTGCTTCTGACACGCGACTAATTTCTCATGCGAGAGCGCGCGCTGAAGATGTCACTCGGCCGATAAGGCAAGTGCACGCTTTCTCCCTCTCTCTCGGCTTCTGGAATGTATGCGCGTGAGTCTAGTGGATTTCGCGTCGGCGACGTGAATTTCCGAGCGATTTTCACGCGCGAGCCGCGAGCGCGAGCTAAGAAGACTGCAACGTTGAGAGCTAAGTTTCGCGATTGTAGCTGCAGCAAAGTAAGTACACGCAGAGCGAGAGCAGAGCTGGGTTATTGCAGCGCAGTGCTGAATTTAGAGTCTTTGTGAGTTGGAAAAGGCAATGTAAAATAAATTATTGCCAGGTGGCTTGAAATAAAAATGCAATAATGCGATTGCGAAAGACTAATTGCAATTTCCGGCTGCACGGGAACTCATTGTTAAGCCCTTACATTCCTTTACGGGCGATCGGCTGGAATTCAATTTTTAACTAGCGCTCTAGCAAAGGCAAAAAGCGAAAGCTTGCTTAATAATTCAAGCCGTAAAAGCGCCTCTGAATTGCGCGCTAGCCAATAAAGTGAGAGAGGGAGAGGGGAAAAAGTCACGCGCGCACGTGCGGTGCGTAGGTGTATCCGCAGTCGAATTGATTTAACGATCCTCGCGAAATTATAACGCGCGCCTGCGCGCACCGGGGCGAAATTAAATTAGATTTATCCGTTGTTTACGGAAGGCATTGTGCGTGAGTGTATAACTTTTCCCGGGGTTATATAGCCCCATGGCAAGCCTTGCCAGTGTAGTCGGTAATTTATTTAGATCCCTAATTCAGAGCGAAGGTCGGAGTGTATTCGGGCAGGTGAACTTAATAAGGCGGCTTATTAGCGTCTGGAGTAATCTTGGCGAGAGAGGGTGGCGGGGAGGCGCTTTGGAGTAACGGATTTATCGAGTGTTATGATTACGAAATAGATGAGAGATTGGTTCTACATGAGGTCCTACTTTGGTTTCTTATGGTTATAATGAACACAAAATAGAAGGTTTGAAAAGAAAATTAAATCGAAAGTGTACAAAAATTAAAGTAACAAAGTTTTTATCCATAGAAACCTTAGACACCAAAGCGAAAAGCATCGCTCCAAGTAACCATCCATCGTCCTCCCCATCCCTCACGCGAGTCCACACTCCCTCGTTTCCATTAGCGCACTGTCCTGCACCTCGCTTCCAATGCAAATCATCTCGCACCCCTCCGCTTTTCTCGGAAAAAAAAAAAAAAAAAACAAAAAAAAAAAAAAAAAAAAAAAAAAAAAAAAAAAAAAAAAAAAAAAAATACGAAGCAACAAGACAGGTATACATAAGAGAAGCGCCGGCAGTCGGTCCCCTTCCGAGTCATTGAATTTCATTGTTGTCGCACTGGCTTTCGCCCCGCTCGCTACATTCTCTCCTCGGCGAGCGTCTATATATACGCGAAAGGAGCGCCGAGACGACGGGGCGGGGGTGGAGGGCTGTATAAGGTTCTTGTCGGATTAAGCGAACTCGTGCTCTTCGGCACATTCGAGCGGAAAACGCGATCTCTGCCGTATAAACCGGGCCCGCGCGTGTATGTAGCTTGCGCGCACGCCCGAAAACTAAATTTCAAGCGACTGAGAGAGCGGAGAATTCTGCAATCTGCGCTACAGAGAATTAGTATCGATTTGAATTTGTTTCTGCTTTTTTTCTATTGCTAGACACGGCGTCTCGCTAGTATGGTCGAGAAGGAATATATTGAGATTGTAGGGAAGTGAATACGCCGACAAACGCTTGGTATATAGGAAACAATGCCGTAGCATCGGAGGGATTGATAATTGCACGTGATAAGGACAGGCGAGCATCGAGGAGGATGAAAAATAAAGGCTGTATATATGCGAGGGATCTCGTTCACGAGAGCCGTCTAAATACAGCCGATGATCCTCCTCTCCCTTTCTCTCTAGCTAACGAGAGAATTTCGAAGCATCACGTACGTATACCCCCCTCCTCTCTCCTTCAATGCAAGCTCACACAGAGAGAGGCTTCAGCACAATAATCCGACGCGCATCGATCTCCCCGGGCTGGCAGAGCCGGGCTTTTGAAGGAACGCTTTTACGATGATTACTCGCAGTCTCCTCTCTCTCTACGCGCGCGCCGCTGCATCCGCGCGCTGCATCGGAAATGATTTCGCGCCCAATTAAACCATAGGAAACTCTCTCTGTCTCTCTTCCCCCCCCCCCTCTCTCGCTCGTTCGCTCAGTCCCTTTTCAGCAGCGCACTTACGCTCCCCCTCTTTGCGTAGGAGGGGGGATGAAAAAGGCGAGCGCAGCGGGGGCGAATTAAATCCAGCGCGCGACGTTAAATTCGGTTAACCGAGCGTGACGAATGCACGCGCAGCCAGGCAAGCCAGGCTCTCTCTCTCTCTCCCTCTCTCTCTCGCGTCAAAGCGAAAAAAGGGTCGAGCTTTTTTCCTTGCGAACTGCGCGTGCTTTCTTGCGTGCCGCGGCGCAAGAGCTTAAAGCTTTCGATTTTTACAGCCGCGCCGCCGAGGCTTTTTGCGGGCGTACTGATTTTTGAAGCGGCGCGGTTTGAGCACGCGAGGGAGTGGGAAAACGACGGGGTAGACTGCCTGTCAAAGAGGAAAGTTTTACCGCGCCGTGGCTGATCGCTGTTCTGCGTTGTTCGCGCAAGAGCGTGTGTGTGTATACGTGGGGATTTTCGGGAGCGGAGATTAAAGAAAAGCTATGGTGTCGGAGCTTGCGGATTTGAATTGGAAAGTTGGCGGGAAATTGATGGTGTTTCGAGTGGGTAATTATTATTCGGGAGTTTTGACGCAAAGTTTCGGGCCTGTTTCATTTTACGCTAGACAATGAATATAGCTATAAAGCTAAAATTAATATTTTCGATTTATACTTGTCGTTTTCCAGGAAACAATCGGCGGCCGAGATAGCTCTGCTTTATTTAGCCGGCAGAAAGGAAAAGGCTCGCTTCCTCGTTAAGCTAAAATACCCCGACAATAAAAACTCCTCGTTCTGCCATCCGCTGAAACAACGATCGAGAGCGGATCGGCGAACGACTATAAAAGACAAATTAAAAATAACTGTCTATCCACTCTCGCGCGATATCGGACGAGCCGAGGCGCATTGCCGTCGACTTTTAATTTCAGACAGAGTGCCCTGCGCGCCGTCAAAACACGCGCGCTCCAACTTTTCTCGTTAACATTTGCCTACTCCCAGATTTTCGCGCGCAATCTCATCGTCTGTCGGGGGCAGCGCCCCCCAAGATAGAGAAAGAGAAAGTCTGGTCATATCGCTGCTTTCGGAAAGCTCGGGTATTCGTCAAGGGCTCGCCGCTGAATTCGAGGCGAAACGAATGCGACTGCAGAGGTGGGAAAAGGGCACAGGTGTCACTTGGCTTTGAGCTCGGGCGCGTATCGCGGTTTGTGTGCCACAAAATTCTATAGTCGAGTGCGCTTGGAGAAAAAAAAGACTTTGGAAAACAGGACTTTGTGCCGCTTCAAAGAAACGCAAAAGCCCGTCTTAACACGGTTCGCCGGGAAAATTGGACCCGCTTGCGGCCTTGTTTCGCCGTCAAAAGGGCCGCGGGAGCAGCACTCCAAAGAATTTTTCGAGCGCGAGTCTATCGGCTTTTTCTCGAGGAGCACAAAAGAGTAGAGCGCGCAAAACAACGAGGGTCCGGACTATCACGCTAAATTAATCCCGAGACCGAGCGCGGCTCATCGGTCTAAACTGCGATCATCGATTACGGTTCTCCAGCCAACCGAGCTCCCCGCAGCAAGAAACATCTCGCTCGGAGAAATCGCTCCTCGGCTTCTTGCCGGCATCGCGCGACACAGCTACAGCCAGAGAGGGAGCTGCAGCAGGCAACAAAGGGGCAAAAGTTGCTCTCGCCGCGCGCTCTGCAGTTAATTATCGAGTCGTTTCGCTCTCGCTCTATACAGCCCCTGGGCTCGTCCTACCCCCCAAGCTAATCACCCTCTCTCTTTTTCCCTCTCCGCCGTCGGTCCCCTTGTTTCCGACACGTTTCATCGCCGCCCTCGACCTCCAGGCTCTCTCTCTCTCTCTCTCCGCGCGCGCGCGCTCGAGACATCTCTAGATGTCGCTCTCCAGGCCCGCGCGTACTTTTTTCCCCCTCCTGCAGTGGCTCTTTTGCCGCGAGACGCACGTGCGCTCGCACAATGCCTAACGAGATAACCGCTCGATGCGAGGGAGGATGGACTTTTTTTTCTGCGCAGCGCTCGCGCTCCGGAGCGAAGGCTGGATTTTCGAGTGGAAGGTGAATAGGATTAATTTGGGAAGGAGGATGGGGTCGGGTTGAGATGCGCGGCTGGGAGGATAATGTGAACTGTAGGTGAGAGATGGTGCGTGAGAGGATGGTCTTTTTGGGTGGCGGGACGTGAATCGATAGGCGGTGACGGCGAGGATGGCAATTTTTGGGGGTGGTTTCATTCTGAATCTGATGTTTCGCTGATGAAATTATTATAGTGAATAAAATGACTATTTAATAATATAAAAGACAGGATGTTGATGTTCAATTCAAATTTTAAAACGAATTGCGTGAATTTATGAAATTGCAGGCTGGCCTGTGGTCAGCTCTCAAATAAAATTAGGACTGCGTGTCAACAAAAAATTTTAATGAAAAACCTCCCTCCGCGGAGCATGTCATCAAAGAAAAACGCGCTCACGCTGTCTGCCCTACTTTTTAATATAAAATTCACAATAAATAAAAAAAAAAGGGAAAGCAACTCGTTCCTTACTTGAAACGCTAATGAGAAAGTAATGAAAAGTACAGTCCCATAGCGCGTCAAAGCAAATTCCGATGCGCTCTTCTATTCACACTCTCATTATAACTACGCATCTTAACCCTCTTAACACTCTTAAAAAAAAAAGAATCTCCATTCCACATCGGAAAATCGTAAATATTAAATTCTACCCGATCGCAATCGCAACACTCACTTTACCATACTACATAAACACGCGCACTCGTGAAGAGGCGAATAACCTCGACTCTTAGCTCGCCAGCGCCAGCGATACAGAGGATTATGCGCACACGAGCTGCGTAATGATCGTGAACGAGCTCGCAAACAGCGCATTTACTTATTAAAAAAAAAGAGGCGGGGTACAATCTTAATCAGCGCGCGTGCGGAACGTTAATTGCCGGAAAAAGACCTTCTCGCGCTCGGCGAAAGGCTTGCAATTAGCGGTGGCGCTTGAATATTTTGTCGTTAGGCGGAAACGAGTGTAAGGAAAAGGGCGCAGTCACGCGCGCGCGCAAGGCTATACCTTTTTTTTTCTTTGCTGCTAGGTGTGGGTGAGCGGAGGCGGAAAGTTTTGGGCCGAGCGTTTATCGTGGCCGGAAAAAAAATTAGTGGCCGTTTAGGGGGGGGGGGGTTTAAAGGTACAGGAGTAGTGTTTTTTGGATTTGAGAAGTTGGTAAGCTGCGGTGCTGGAAAAGTAGAGGGACTCGGGAGTAGTTGTAATTAAAAGGCGCGTGGGTTTTTGAGAGAAACGAGGGTGGAGTTGATTATGCAGTTCTGGTTTGTGGGATGTGAAAAATTAGAAATGGGATTTTTTCTGATTGGGGCTGGAAGAGTGAATGGCTTTTTACGAAATGTTTTTATTTTTAAAGCAAGTGTATTGAAGATTTTTATAAGATTCGACCAACTTCAAAAATGTATTATAATTAAGTTTATGGACTTTGAAGTGATCAATTAAGTTGTAATTAACAAGAGGTTATTTTAGTATTTCATTATTGACTTTTTAAAGTGTTCGCTCTAAAATTGTTAGCTAAAAGTTCAGATCATTTTAATGATGTAATATACAATGATATTCAATTATGCATGCTAACAAGGCATCATTAATGCAGCATAAACAATTGATAAATATTTTTTACATAAAAATGAAAATGAATCTCGTTAACATTGTTTAAAACTTCATTAATTCCAGTCATTTTAATAATCGCTTCATTAAAAAAAAAAAAAAAAAAAAATCTTGCTCACTCTTTCTCCACTTTCACCATCCTCATACGCCATCGATAAACATCAACCGCACACAGCCTCCTTTTGTTTCTCTCTCAAAGCCTTTGAAGCCACGCCGAGAGGCGAAGCAAACGATAGATTCAACAGCTCGGCATCAGTGTATATATTTTATTCTCGAAAGAAGAGCTCTGTTGTGTGTGTTTTTTTTTCGCCGCTCTCTTTACAAAGAGCCTGCTGCGCGCGGAAAAGCAATTGAGCGCCGCGTTGACTTTGATGCGAGAGCGCGAGATATGAAGTTGTTCCATCGGATATTCGCGCGAATATTGCTGTTGATATTGAGTCGATAAGAGTGGCAACTGTATAGTTTGCTGCGTTTTTCGCGAGCTACCGCCGCGTGCGCTGCGCCTGCTTCGAGAGCGATTTTATTTTTAATTTGACGGATCAGCGCGATAATGAAGTGGGGAATTATTAATGAAGTGTTTATTGGAAGCTGGCACAATGGGAGCTGTCTTAATTAAATTTTGTATTTTATATATTGGGTTTCGGAGGGATTCGCTGAATGGGATCATTGGAGGGGCTTCTTTTAATGAAGAGAACTTTATTGTCTGAGAATATTGAATGCTCCGTATTGATTCGCTTCTTTACAACTCGCTGTTTATTGAATGCAAAAAAAAGATTTATTAACAAGACTATAGGTAAACTATTCTGAAATAAACAGGAGAGAAAGCTCGACTTTGGAGGGAAATTACAGGAGCGTAATTTAGTCTGCGTACTGCAGTATGAAATAAAAGTTTCAGTCCCCGTCTCCCCGAAGAGTTTTATACAATTGCCGCTCCCAAAAGACGCGAGCGAGGCCCTGCCTCGTCTTGCTGCGACATCGAAAATTCATTTTTCGCGCTCGCACACGCGCTGCCGCGTGGGTGGGAGGAAATTTTTAGTGAAATTTAAGACCCCGCGCTTCCCTGCCGAGCTCCGCGACATAGAATATTCCAAAGACATCCTCGCTTTTACATCTCGCAATTTTCCTCGTATTTCCCTTATCTGCCAGCCGTTTTCCCCCGGAATTGCAGAAAAATGATAAAACTCCGAGAATTCGCGTAAAAATTTCACTACACAATGACAGCGACTCGGGCCAGTTTATCGCGCCCTGCCTCACTCTCTCTTTCTGCGCGCCGACGTTATTCTTAATAAAAGCCCTGAAAGCCAGCGCGTTACGTGCACACACACATCAGAGCTCAGCGTCGAAAATAAATCTCCGGCGAGGTGCTAAATGTAATCGAAGGCGATAAGAGCCGGGCCGAAAAAAAGAGGGGCAACGAGCGCGTGAAAAATAGAGCCCGGAAGGAGATAAGGCAGAGCGCCGGTGGCTGCTCTCTCTCTCTCCTAAACGCCGGGGGAAACTTTCGTATTTCCTGGCCTCATTGAAAACCACCTGAGGAATAAGAAATGCGAGTAAGAAAGATACCCGCGCCGCGAAAAGAGAGCGAGTGTACGTGGAAGCGCCAGACTCGAGCAGGAGAGAGAGAGAGGGAGACGAAAATGGGGAGAGGAAGGCATTCGTTTACGTAACGCAGCGACTATGTAAAATGCTGCCGCCGGTTCAAATTTCGCTGTGGGAATTCTTGAGAGCCGCCGCCGCGCACTCGAGAGCGGCACATTTATATATATAGCCGAGGGAGCGCGCGTCACGTGGAGGGAAAACTACATTTTTACGCCATATTTTATCCAGCCGCGCTTATTTCAATAAGAATGACGCCGACCTTATTTCGGATGCCGAGCGCGAGCGCAAGCGCGCGATTAACGTTAATTACGAGTGGCTTTTTAGCTTTTTAAAAGGATCGCGCGGTCGGCGGTGCGCCGCTGGAGAGGTTGGGCTTGGAGTTTTGCGGCTGGATGGAGGTGGTATTATTAGTTGCGATGCGTGGGGTGCGGAGCTTTTAGAAAAAAGTTGGAATGACTTTTATGAATTTGATAGTTGTTGATTGTGAAGTAGTTTTGAGTCATCTGAGGAATGTCTGCCATTCACTATAAAACTAAAGCATATTGCAAATTTAATCATGAAATCAATAATTGTAGAATTGTATTGAGCGTTGCTAAGTGCAATAAAATTTACTGTATCATAATTTTAAGAAAATACGTTCATTATTATACTCGTATTGATATTAGATTTCAAAAACATAAAATAACTCAGAAAATATTGTTTTTTCGATTTATTGAAAAAGCGTCATATACGTTCAAATAATAAATCTATTTGTCAATATTTGCATGTACAAGCAAATGCAAGATACTGAAAAAATTCAGTAAAAACTTTTAAATTTTATTAAATAACAAAAACAAATTTAATTATAAACTGAACTTTAATAACCACATTAGAACTAATAACGAAACTTAAAACTTCCAACTAAAAAAGTCTAACAAAACCTAAGAAATCCAATCCAAACTCACTCTCATGAAATTAATCATCATTGACCTACTGCACACCCCGGAAAAATCTCGATTCCCCGCACGAAACGGCCTCAGCTCCTTCACCCAAACCATTAAAAAAAATCCACATGGCAACAGCATCGAAGAAAAAGTCGTACGGCTCGTTAAAACACCCCCCACCTACGCGAAATTCCGTCGAAAATACATAAGAATATGGCGCTTTCGTTAAACGTCTGCGGGGCACTTGAATCCCTGCATGTCTCTCCCCTCTTACTTTTCTCTCCTTCTCTCTTTCTCTTCTCGGCATTTTAACCGTCGCTGGGAGCGCGCGCGCAGCTTTTCCTTTCGTCGACCTGTTCGCTGTACCTCGATCGACGACGCTAAAATTCTTTGAAAATTCACGAGTTTTTTCTCCGGCGCACGCTGCTTTTGTGCTCTAAGAGAGCTTTTTGATCTTTGGACGGAAACACCATTTTTAAAATTTAAATTAAAGTCGTTGGCTTTGAGAGGTGGGTGAAGATTGTCCACGTGAGGATTGTTTTGTTTTGTTCTGTTTTGAATGAGAGGATTGCTGTTTGGACGAGGGTATAAAGTAATTTCAGTTGTTGTGTTATGCTAAAGAGGCTTTTATTATTCGGGTTTCGTTATTATTAGATGCTTCTAATTAATTTAATGTGTAAAAGTGGTTTAAGCAACGTATATTTACGAAATATTCCCTTTTAATAATAAACAACCTAACGAAGAAAAATATCTTCCATTATTCGATTCCATCGAATAATCCAACCCGACTTTTAACAAGAAAAATAACAATTTAGCTAAAGCTAAAGAAAAATCCCATTAGCCGTTCTCTGTCGTAACGGCATTACGCAACGCATCTTTACAACGCCGGGGACGCAACGCGCAACTTCCGAACAATTAAATCTTCATCAAAATTTCGAGATAATTAAAGAGCGCAAAAAACCTCACTGCTTGCACAATTAATCCTCATAATCCTCCGGCTCTGGAATATCAAAAAAAAAGCAGTGCCATTCAAAGCGGCGCCTAATTAAAAGAGTTTATGCCCCTTCTCCGCTCCCCTACTCCCGTCACCGCTGAAGAAAAAACTTAATAATCCTCTAATAATTTTTATAATTGCGTCAGAGCCGTGAAAGCGGGCGCAGTAGCTCGCGGCGCTTGAGCTCAGCTAGCGCGCGAAATAAAAACAAATAAATCGCTACGCGCTCGCGCAGAGCCGGCGTTAATTATGCAAGATTAATGGTCGGAGGATTAAGGCGCTCGGCGTTAAACTGGCGCTGAAGTTTTCTTCGCGTATATTCCAAAGTGCGCCGCGGCGCGCGGTTATGAATTCGTCCTCGTAGTCGTCGGGGCCATTATTATTCAGCCGGGCGCCTACTAATGAATTCCAAAGATATCCCAGTCTTTCCCAGTCCCAGAGCGAATCGGTGTATATGCGCGTGGAATGCGCATAATGACGCGTCGATATTGCGAGTCGCGACGATTAAGGATGAATAAAACACGCCCGAGACGCGGGGCTGGGATGTTTTGTTGGAGGCCCGCGGTGTATTGTAACGAATGAATTTCAAATTTTCGAGAGGAGAGGAGGCTGGTCTGGTTTGTGTTACGGGCAACTTTTCACGATATGCAGTAAATTATTCGGGATTTAAAAAGCAAAGAAGTTGCTTTGAAGTCGGCGGAAATAAGAGTTTCGAGTTTACGCGAGCGTTATTCTTGCCGGATGCCGAATAAATCTTACCTGGAATTTATAAAACAAAAGGAAGAACGCGAGCCTGCGTATTTACGTCAAGTAGAATAAGTTGTGTACGGTAAGACGGTTTGTAGCTCTGCATTCTCATTTTATTCGTTCTGTGTGCTTCAAATCTTTTTAACGATAAAAAGATTTAACTACCTTGTCTTGAAATATAGGTTAATGTTTATCGATTTTCGATTTCTACAAATCCCACAAGTAAATTTAAAATTAAGCTTCGTAAAACAAACGGAAACGTAATCAATATCCAGCAGAAAAGGTTTAAATTGTCCTCCGCTCATCCCTACGCAAAAAACATTTCAACTTTCAGCGAGTCCGCGATAAATCGAGGCCGAAATTATTGAGCCAAGTAAAAGAGCGGGCACGTCGGCAAGAATAACAAGAAGATATCGGTCTCCGCATCGAAAAAGCAATCTTAGCCCGGTCATCATAACGAATGAATTTAAAATGAGCCCGTCTGAATCTGATCAGTAATACACCGGGGGCGATTCGAATTTTCGATCGAGGCTGCGCCGGCGCCTACCTCTCGCCGACGGGGGCCAGTTTAAAGCGATTGAATTATTTAAAAGCGCCGGCGAAGAAGCGCCACGAGCGCGGCCCGTAAAATCGATAGGATAAAAATAAAAAATCGCCCGCTCTCGCGACAGACGCAGAACGATAAAGAGAACGGACGGGCTGCAAGCGAGTGCATAAAAGGTGAAAAAGAAAAAAATATATGTATTCCGCGGCGGCAAACGCGAATTGTCGAGCCCGAGCGCAGCGCGCTAAAGTAAAAGCCCGCCGCGGGCAGCCGCTCGCGCGCGCGCTAATTTGAATTCTCTTGTGCGCGCGTGCACGCCGAAATTTCATTACGCGGCGCGCGTCGCGATTCCGCGGCCCGAGATTTAGCCCCTCCCCCGTATTTATTCAAATTTCGTGCTTTTCGTTAATTAAACGCGAGCGCGGCCGGTGCGCCGGGGAGGAAAAAAAATCGAATTTCACGCTCGCCGCGCGAAGAACGAAAATGATAGCCCGCTGGCGGGGAAAAAAAGGGTCAGCGGAGCCGAGCAAAACAAAAACAGCTGCGCGCGATAAAATGAAAAGCTCGTCGCTGCTGGTAATGTAATTGAAAAATTCCCGGTGACTTTTGCAGTCGCAGCCGCGCGTCATCGACTGCTGCTCGCTGCTCGCTGCTCTCGGGTCCCACCCCCTTAACGAATAGGAAATGGAAAGAGCGGGAGCTGTGTAGTAGTGCCGTGTTGTTCGCATAATTACTCGATCGTTACCCCCGACGCCGAGCGAGAGAGAGAGAGAGAAGCCTGCAACACAATGCAGCCTCGCCGGTCGAAGATGTGACTATATGCGGCGCAGCCGCCGCCGACGCCGCCACCGCCGCTGCTGCCAGCGCTCGTGTGATAATCTCGAAATCAATAAAGTGGTACCGCACGACACGATTCGCGCATGCCCAGGGATATTTCGCGCCCGC